>PVKB01005144.1:0-42635 GCA_004027205.1 Ctenodactylus gundi | reverse complement strand
TCCTCTTAAGACTGAGAGCAGCAGGAGTGATGCGGGAAAGCGGGAGTCAGAGAGGTTCCACACCCTCGGCCGCGGCTCCCTAACATCGCCTTCAACCCTTCAAACCATCTGGAAACAAGAATAATACCCCTGCAATAAAGAGAACTGAGCCATCTAGACACAAAGTAGCTTGAATTAAAAAAAAAAAAAGAAAGTCTGCAGAATTGGAGATTAAATATAACTGCCTACATATATGCTTCTGCACAAAAGCAAAAAGGAGTTCCATTTACCCACTTAATTTTGGGGAGAAGAGGGTCGAAATATAGTAAAATATGGAAGACAATCACCTTGTGCATTAATTCAGCAGAACTGAGTATAACAGTTCTCAGAGAAGGAGCGTTTTGTTTTTCAATTTTAGAAGTTTCACGTGGCCATTCATAGGTTTCCAGTCTTCTAAAAATTTCCACTACATACTTCTCAGTTTCAAAAATCAGCCTTTAAACTTTATTTTAGCAGTTTCTGGTACAAATAAAAAAAGGAGGAAGATAGTTTTATATAATTCATTAGTAAATTTCAAAAAATTCTTATCTCAAGAATGACAAAATCTAATGCATTTTTTGAGAGTTCTTTTACAACTAGACTGAAATGTCTGAAGAGAAAGCAGAAATAAAAGAAAAACAGACATGTTTATTTGCATTTTAATAGAGCAAGCATCCTATTTTAAAAACTGCTGCAGTTTCATTTTAAACGGAGCTCATGTTTGAATACACCCGTTTCAGCATTTTTAAACACCTCTGTTTCCCATTAAAGCACAACATACATTTAATTCCCTCAACTGAAGCTCCATTGAGATAAAAATACACAGGAAGAAACCATGGGAACTTCAAGGAATCTGAAGACAAATGTCATAGTACTCATGCAGGGTGTTCCATCTCAGTGGCCAGAAAAGTACTAAATCTGACAAAATAGATTCTTCGCTAAACAGGCCAGTTCTACTACACCACCTCAAGAGGACTATGACTTATACTATTTTATCAAAGAAAAAAAATTTGTTCATCAATGCTTTCTTTCTCCTTGACTCTAAACCAAATTTGAGTATGTAATTTACATCTTTCATTTTATCCAGTGACCTTGCAAATTGTACTGGATGTTCTAAAGAATGTTTTGTAGTAGGCATTTTATTAGTAAATATAAAAAAGCGGGTATTGCCAGAGAATCATAGCATTCATTTACATAGAAAAGGAACTATAAAGTTGGAATTGTTGAACTACTGTTTTTGTAATGAGTTTTATACTTTCTAATTTAAGTTAGTGCCACTTATGCCTCTGATGGGGAAAGTAACTTTCACTAAAGTTAATTAGAAATAAGGGCATCACATTGAGAGATTATTCCACCCATCAATAAAGCTGATCTCAAGATATTTTGATGCCTGTCACCCTAAAACTCATAAATCTTGAAAATAACATTGTCAATTCTTAATTAACTAAGACTTAATCTTTCTTCTCCTCCTTCCCTCCTGTTTCAGAGAAGAAATTATCTCAGGTTGTTTTCACGCCGATGTTTTCATCTCCATTCCACTTTTTTTCATACTGCCTCATCTAAGATGATCCTCTCTAGTTCATCAAAGAATGTAAAGACATTGACTTTCAGGTTACATGGGTGTGAACTCAGATCTTGAAAGCTCACTGCTTTTTATTTTCCAGAGGTGTGACTCAATTAATTCAACAACTTTACACCAGAGGGCAAAGGGCTGGTAAAATCTTTTCTTCTGTAAATTAAAAATTTAACCACAGGACACCCTAGTTAAATGAGTCATCCACAGTAAATTGCATTCGAATGAGAAATCTATAAACCCCTGCTTTTGAAGGGTTAAAATTGAACTTCTGTCAATACAGACTCTTAAAACTAGCATATGCCACTCAAGGCCTCTAGAACCTATGGTTATTTCAATAGCTACTGACTCCTTTGAAGCATGAGGTTTCTAAACCAGTCTGTTTTTACTCTGCTGGTTTGAAGCTCTTCTCCTAACCCCTGAGCTGTCTGTGGGACTGCAGAGTGGACTTCTCCTGAAAAAGAGTATATGGTACAGCCCTGTTGGCATTTGCTGTCCCTCATTTTACATATCCTTTTAAGCATTCCAACATCACATATGGTCTGTAAGAGTTCCAAAAGTTTGAATCGTTAGTGGAATGCCAGAAGACCTCATGGCAAACAGTTTGGATATTAAATAATATCTACCTCCTGATGACACAAGGAGAACTCAAACCATGTATGAATGCACACATACAATGAGTCTCATACATCTATCTGCATGCAGTTCTACATATACATATTAAGGAAACCCTCATTGCATTGGAGTTTTAGAGCATCTTTATGTTAAAATGTGTATTTCTACTTTATTAGGCTGCTCTTCTGGTGAATTGCAAGTCTGATGAAAGCCAGGGCTACTACTTGCGTTTTCATATTCTCAGCTCCTGTCAGCATTCGGCCACCAAATATGATCATTACTAAAACTTATGATCGTTCTTTCTCATTACTGCCCTGCACTGGAGAATTTCATAGTTGACATCTGTGCAAAACCAATCCCTATCATTTGCACAAGTGTTATTCAAATTGGAAAGAAAAAGACTAATTGGTCAAATAAATTTGAGAAGCACTGGGTTAGTTGATACTAAACGTGGTTTCTTTGTATTACAATGCTTCTTACAATTCTCCAAGATGAAGTGGAATAGGAGGAGATGTGTGCTTGCTACTTATGTAACGATATCCCTTTTTAAAGACCAATCTTTCTAGAATGGATTTCACGCAGATAACATTGTAGAAGACATTTTCAAAATTAAGGTCTCTAAGAGCTATAAGTGTCCTTAGATAAAAGATGCACATAAATGTCTTGTATTGTGAGAGAATGAAGACAGAAAAGTTAAATACATTTCCAGAGATCTCACAAATAACATATCTCTATAGAATTCATCTTACTATTGACCAAAAATTGTTATACAACCAGCCTCAGCTTGTTTATGTTGTACTGTTCCACTTTAACTACTCAAAATGATTATAAAATAATGTAAAAAAGATCATAAACCCAGAGAATCAAAAGAATCTTGGGACATGCATCCACAGAAGGATTCCACCAGCCCATCACACATGTAACAATTGGAATGATGGCTTTCCGTAGAGTTTAGGTGAAATCCGGCATTGTATTTGTTAATCTAGATTTCACTTATGTCTCAGCTTGTTAGGAAAAGACCTGTGATTTCCCTACATTCTATAATAAAGTTACACAAGGTTTTCATATAATGGGAAGAACCTGTATCTGTTTCCCTCTAGCACTCATTTCATTGTCTGTCCAACTCCACCAGTGTCCACAGAAAAAACAATAAATCACTCATTTCTCCTCCCAGAGCAGCCACCCTCTAGGATGTTCTTTCCAAATATTTTAAAATTAATTGTGTTATCAGGATGAAGCGTGTTAAAAAAATAAAGATATGGGCCTTAATTGACCCAGAAACCTAGAACTTTCAAAACCTACTGTCTTCTAATACAATAAAACAACACTAGAATAGGGAAGTAGAATACTAGCAAAGTAGGAGAGACAGTACTTTCTTACGTCCTGTGGAGGAAGGGAGCAAATAACTAATAAAATTCTATCATTAACTAATACATCTATATAAACATGCATGGAAAACTTAGAACAATTTAATGATTTCCAACACATGTCACTGGATTTAATCAAAGGGTAGGTAAGATTCTCAGCATTTAAGCTATTGTTAGTTTCAGGTAAATAGCTAATTATACGTTTCTGAAGAATTCTTAAAATTACATAATATCTTCTCGCTCAAGAGAGCAATTCTATTCTTTCTTATTACAAGAGGATATATTACAAAAGAGGATTGCCTCAGCAATCTTCTAGAAGTATAATTGAATAAAGGACCCTATAACACCTGTAACAAGGGATCCTGAGGGAAGAGTGATGAGGTAAATTCATAATTAGATTCTAAAAGACAAACTTATTGGTGTACTGTATTACCAGATTTTCACTGGGAATGTAAACTGGTACAACCACTATGGAAAGCAGTATGGAAGTTTCTCAAAAGATTGGAAATAATTCATAGCCTCACACAATACACTTTTCAAATATATTCTATTTTTAACAGGTTTGACTCCTTCACCCTACCATTTTCATTTTCAATAATATTACTACTTTGTAATTTGATTTAAAAGACTTCTTCCAATTTAAGCTTCCTCATCTTACTGGTTTTCACCTCAAATTTTACCAACAGTTTCATTCTTTTATCCTTCCTCTTCTGGCAGAGAAAGAAGACTCACTCTTTAAAAGGAGGAAAACATTTGGCAATTAAAAACTAAAAACCTTAAGTGTAAAAAATCAAGGAAACCTGAATAATTCGAGCCCAGATTTTTTTTGAATTTCAAATTCTTCTGTCTTTCTTAGATGGATAATCTTTGACAATTTATTATTTGTCTTACTTTTCTCAAGTGCAAAACAGGAAAAAATAGTTTCCTCAAAATACTCAAGTGATGATTTAAAAACTTAGGCAAAGAAAGGTTTATTTTAGCCCACGGTTTCAGAAGGTGGAAGTACATGGCTGAGGCAGCGATGGAGGCAGAACTGCTGTAGATTTCAGGTGAAGATCATAGAATCTGTTGTAGATCTCAGGTGAAGATTGGCAACTGAAGATTAGCGGAGACTAAAGGGCAGCAGCAGACAGAGAGAGGCACAAGTCGAGACAGGAATGAATCTGTGCTGAAGATCTGCGGCGTCCATAGACAATCGCGAAGACGAGAGCTTTCCCAGAGGAAGAGCCAGGCAACTGTCTCTTTTCCTCCCCTTTACACCCTTGGAGTTCCAGTTGGCCCTCCCACATCTGGGTGGGCGCTCCGCTCTCATTGGCCAGCCCACAAATGACTCACACTCTAACCCCGACAAGTTCTTAAACCCCAGTCTAGGGTGTTTGACAAATCCCAATGCTAATGGAGGTTTGGGTCATAATTCCATCAAGTTGACAGGATGCCACCAATGGACACAGGCTCTTACCAATTTGAGGTAATGTCTTTCAACACCTATTTAATGAGGTTGTTTTTTTTGGTCATGAATAAATGTTTAATTATGCCACAGGCTTTTTTACATCTAATTGAAATGGTCATGTGATTTTTAGCCCAGCTCCTTTATACTAAACTACACCCTCAGCCACTTTTTTTTTTTTATATTTGAGATAAGGTTTTACTAAATCACTACGTTGCACAGGTGGGCTTGAACTTGCCTTCTTCCTGCCTCAGCCTCCCAGAATTCTAGGATTATTGATCCAGATCACTTAAATAAGCTATATTTATTGATTTACATATACTGAAAAAACTTTATATTCCATGTCAAAGCCAACTTGGTTATGGTGTATGTTATTTTTAATGTCTATTGCATTCTGCATTTAAGTATCATGTTGAAGATTTTTGTGTTTATGTTCACTTAAAATGGACTGTAGTTTTCTTCTGTGTTTGTATTCGATTTTGGTATCAGGGTAATCCTAGCTTCCAGAAATAAGTTGGGCAGTTGTCTTTCCATTTCAGTTTCATGGGAAAGTTTAAAATATATTAGCATTATTGGTAGATCTCTCTGAAGTTCTGATAAAATTCTATGGGGAGTCATTTGAAGCCTGGTCTTCTCTTTGTTGGTGAAGTTTTTATTACTTCCTCCATTTCATCATTTTTATTATTGCCTCTATTTCATCAGTAATTAAAAATCTATATATAATTTTAATATCTTCTTGGTTTAATTTCAAAAATCCTATGTATCTTGAAATTTATCCTTTCCTTCTAGGTTTTCCAATTTATTCGGTTATGTTTTCCAATTTACTTTCTTTTAATCTTCTAGATTTCAGCAGTGTCCTTTGAGATTTCATCCTGTTCATTCCTACTTACGTTGACATGGGATTTTTTTTTGATTGGTGTAACTAGGTTATCAATTTTTTTAACCTTCCAAATAATCAACACTTAATTCATTTATCTTTTTGTATATATTTAACTTCAATTTGATTGATTTCCAATGTAGGTCTTCATAATTCTTTTTACTATTTTTATATTTGAATTGACCCTGTTTTCTTAGAACCTTGAGATTCAGTATTGAGTTCCTTATTTGAGGGTTCTCTATTCGCTAATGTGCACATTTATAGCTATAGACTGTCCTCTTAAAACCACTTTCATTGTGTCTCCTTTGATATATTTTGCTTTTATTATCTTTTGAATCTAGGGGCTTTTAAATTTTCCCAGATTATCTTCTGTAATCTGTTGAATGCAAAATAATGTTTTATTTATTTCCATGTGTTTGTAGAGTTTCTGTATTTTCTTTTGCTCTTGATTTCTAGTTTTATTCTGCTGTGATCTGATAATATGCAGAGGATTAGTTTGATTCTTTTGCAGTTAAGTGTGCATATGGACTAAGATATGATCTATTTTGGAACCATTCCGGGTGCTTCTATGAAAGCAGAGTATTTTATTGTTGATAAAACAATTATAAAAATTAGCTACATCCATTTACTCTATAACATAGGTTAATGATATTTCTTTATGAAATTTTTTGCTTGTGAGATTTGGGTATTGAAGTTCCCTGTCATAATTATATAGGCTTATCTATCCTTTTATGCCAAGTAATTTCTGTTTTATGAAGCTGGCTTCACTAATACTAGGTAGGTGCATATATACTTACAATTGTTATCTCTTCTTATGGAATTTTTTCTTTTATTGGTATATAGTATCCACCTTTGTTTCTTCTGATCATTTTGCCTTGTCATCAGCTGTATCTGAAATAGTATAGCTAATCCTGACTGCTTTTGGGTTTCTGTTGCATGGAATATGAATATTCACCCTCCCACTTTCATTCTAGAATTTAGGTTCCAGTCCAATCTTCCAGCTTGTATCTTTAATTGAAGATTTAAAGCCATTAACACTGACAGTTCTTATTGTAAGATATTTGCTGAATCCTACATTTTTTTCTAGGCCTTAGTCCTTTGGGTTCCCCCTTTTTGTTTAACTGTTCTTCCTGTCTGATGTGTGAGTTCATCAGTGTTGATAATCTTTCTGTCTCTAAGATTCTCATAAGAACTTTTTGGCGTTTTTATTTCTGTTTTTTGTGGTCTAAGACACTTAACATAATATTAAAACCACATATATTGTGCTGAAAATTAAATATTAAGGGCTAGTTAAATATAGCTGCAAAACTAGAACAAAAGGCATATTTGATTTAGACAAATATTCAAATACATTAAGGATTTAAAGCTCCTTTATTATAAGTTAGCAGTGTTAAGCTTACTGACCTGGTTTTATAATTCAGTTCTAAAAACACAAAGGGTCAATATATATTTCATTTCCAACTAAAAAAGCTATATATATATTGGTCATAATATAAAAGCTATACTTACTCAAATTATAGGCTGATTTAAGACCAGATAAAAAGAATAATTATTATGATGAAAAGTAGCACATATTTGTTTTATTAATATTATCTAGTAAATTATTTGAAGGCATTTGAAGTTGCAGCCTTTAGAATCTTGACTAAAAATCAGTGACACACACGTGGGCTTACATTCTTTTACTACATCTTGGTATAATTTTTGGACTGTAAGAGTCACTTAATGTCATCAGTAAAAATAAATTCATTAAAGAAAATGCAACATTTTCACTAACCTATCTGAAAGACAATTCGAAATAGCTACTTCAATCACTTCTCCTGATTGGCTAGCAGCAGGGTTTTCCCAAAAGTTTCAGAGTTCAATGATGGCCACATGCGTGGACTGGTTTACCCGAGGCTTTGTGGTCAGGTTGCAAAAGGGAAAAGAATTAAGGTAGCAAATATACTTTTCCTCAATCAGAATTTCAGGCACATCCAGCAGAGGCCTTTTGTAACAACCAATTTGCTATATCTAAATCAGTCCCAAGCACTGTGCAGGGGACATTCTGCAATATGAGTTCCCCACGGGCGAGGCAGCTTCTGATGAAGGACCATGAGGGTAACCAGAGCCTGGTCAACATCAGTGGGGACCTGACTGATTCATTAGAGTTGCATCTTCTCAGGAAAACAGATTGTAATCAGAGGACTATTGTATCCCAAATATAAGACATTTCAGCTATAAACCTGAATACAATTTACAGACAGAGGACACAATCTAATGGTCCAAAAGAGAACAACTGATGAACTACGTACAGACTGACGAAAGAGAAAGTAGTTAACAAAGATACATATATAATCAATTATTATATGTAATAATAAATAGTGACTCTAGCCAATTCTGAGACTCCAGTCTTATTTTTCCCAACTACAAAGGCCAACTTACATTTTTTCACTTAAATTTTTTATAATATGAATCTATAGTTATAAGCTTCATGCACGAATAGCTATGCCAAATGTATAAAACCTAAACAAATTTTTAAATTTAGTGCTAAACAAACCACAAGGCAATGTTAAATTTTACAACACTAATTTAACCAGTGATGTAAATACATGAAGCTATTATTTTCAATATATGTGGTACATATGTTTATAATGAAAGTTCTAATTTTACAAAATGTATAACCTACTACTCAACATGGAAAAAATAAACATTACATAGTACTTACAATTTTGTACAATTTAAGTTTGCACATCCTGTAGCAATAAGCACATTTGAATCACTGTATAAGAATCATCAGGAACCTTGCAAGAGTGACTACTCTTTCTGTGAGTACACGGGGGAATCGAGGTGTGGCTATATTAGATGTCAGAATGTCTTCTCTTTTAGAAATTGGGTAATAGTTCGTGATCTTGTGTGTCACATTTCATTAATTCATCTCTACATGGACACGAGGGTGCTTCCCTCTTTTGCCTATTGGTAATACTGCTGCTGTGAGCACAGGCGCGCAGGTGTTCAGATATCCGGTTGACTCCCATTTCTCATTTTTCATGTTTTTTCTCTTTTTTTGGTGGGGGGGGGGGGTACGTGGTGGAACTGCTGATTCATATAATAATAATGTTTGATTTTTTAAAAGGAATCACCAGTTTTTCACTGTGATTACACCATTTCATATTCTCACCAAAAACCAATGGACATTTTTTGTTTGTTTTAAATCCTTACTAGCAGTACTCTGATCTCAAAGCCCAACTCCGAACAGTGACTGGTCATGTTTTCTGATGATAAAAAGAAAATCTCAAAAATCACACTGAAATTGGTGGTCTGCCAAAGCCCATACATTTCAATAAATTATGATTTCTGCTTAAAGCCTGATCAGCATTCTGTGGCTATAACTTCCAACTTCTGCCAATTTTGACAGATTTGCCTCAATACAAGTGTATGTTAATTTCACAGAGAGACTCTTCTTTGTGTCTGAGAAAACAAGTCATCGTTTTTGGCTACCTGCTTTCCTTTGCTGAGGATTCACTCTCTTTCTTCTGTACTAGCTAATCCTGTGTGCTCCGTGTGTTGCTTTCCAGTACTGTTTTTATTCTTGAAATTCAATTTTAGACTCAACAGTCTACTAGGGATTGTCCTTGGTCCTTTCCTGCAGGTAAGGGGTGGCGATTTCTGCCCTGGCCCTGGGACCAGTGAGCTCAGGGGCCCTGTCTTCTCTTACACTCTTCAGGGGCCCACAGCTTCCTCCACAATCAGTCCCCCAACCTCTCTCCCTGCCAGCCATGCCTGAATCTTAGATATTTTGCTAAGCACTACATTTTGGCCTTTCACAACTCCTATTGTTTGAGGAAGAAAATAATTTCTGAGCATTATTTTGTTAAGAAAAAGATCCTCCCTTAAACTTATTTGATATTTTTTTCTAATCTTTCTCTTTAAAGAAAAAATAAAGAATAATGCAGGATACATCTAGAGGTAAATAGAAAGATACAGCAGAAACAGATTTATTCAATTTTTTCATAAACAAAGACTTGTAGCCTTAAATGTGATGGATAATTATGGTCATGGGAAAATATAACTTTCAGAGCATCCATACCTGTGTGTCCTTAGTGCAGATCCTGGAGCTTTATTGTTTCCTCTGCCTCATCATAGGCTCAAAAGCATCTAGGCAATGAAAGCTCTGAAACTGGAAGGTGTTAGTTGGTTCCCCAGGTATTTGTTACGGCAACCAAAGCTAATATCCAGGGTACACAGCTAGAGTGAGTCAGAGTACCCAAGGTCAATGCCAGACTCCTGGCTCTAACGCTACCTCCATGCCAATGTCAGTTTTTAAACAAGAATGTATACACCGTTAATGATGAAGATAGCCTAAAGGCAGTCTACTGCTCTAATAGCAGGGAGCACAATTTTGAGAAATATTATTTATCCAGATGACCATTTTATTTTTCTAACCCCGATTGGCATCAAGATGATTTGTTGCATCTCTACATGAGCTTTTATGTCCTCATTGAAACTTGGATTTATGAAAAGTGGACACAAACATGGAAAATGATTATGTGATAGAGTTATTGATGAGAGCAGATGTGTCAATATGATTATGGCTTTGTCTTTTTTTAATCTAACTTTTGTAGTGGTCATAACTCACTTCTGGCTTGTTCGCTGTAGATCTTTCTCAGGATTTTGTCACCACCCTACTCTTCTCTGTCCGCCTCCTTTCCATCTGCCTCACCCCCCCCCACACACACAAGAATTATAGATTTCAAAAAAATATTATCTCCTTTTTATTTCATCAGGTGAATTGCTTCCATGTACACTTTCCCGAACTCTTTTGGAGATTGTGATTATGGAGCTGTAAGTAAAACAATTATATATTCTATTTCACCTTCATCTTATTATCAACCTCTCCACCCCCACATTTCTTTTTAAAAAGCAAGTATGTGAGAAATGTATGTTGGAATAAAAGCATGTGCTCTAAAAAGGAATTTCTAACACTATCACTAACAGTTAAATCAAAGTGTTGGAATTTTTTCAGAAATATGTTTTGTATCTTTCCCTCAAATGATAACATATTACTCTCACGATCAGTAAAATGATTAAACTAATTTATGATTTAAACAAAATACATAGTGGTGGAAAGACTGTACCCTGAAAACAGATAACTCTAATTGTGTATCCAAGTTTCCATCATAATCTACGCAGTCGTTTTGGGCTTGGTGAACTACCTGACCTCTTGGAGACTTAGCTTGCTCAACTGAAAGTCAGGCGTGATATTTTAACCTTGCAAGGTGCACACAAGGCCTATAAGTATACAAAAACATACAGCATCAAAATACATCTCAGAGCAAGTGCTCAAAAAGTGAGGACCAATATTAGATTCTTGTTGTAAATATTTTACATTTGAATCATCCTTTCCTAACCTCTAGAGAGTAAGCAGTTGTGGCTAGCATTATTCAGCTCAGCAAGAAATCCACTTAAAGACCTTTAACTCCGAGCATCTTCCAGCCCTACCTGTCTACCCGCAGTAATGATGCTGAGCAGCTGGAGAACTGCCTTTGATTCCTCCTGTGAGGCTCAGGAACCTGATGCAGTGACTCATTATGTTGCTCACATTCTGTACTTCTCATGAACTACTTTGTTTAAAGTACCTTAATAACATTGCAGAAAGTAAACTTACCTTGGCTCAGGTAAACTATGTTATCCTTGTGGCAAATTCCTGCTAAGTCATTAAAAGCTCTGGAGTAAATTCTCCTGCTCTGCAGTTTAATAGGGAGTCACTCAGAGTTATGGAATCAATTACACTCCTGCTCCCTGCTACCTGCTACAGAAAAGGGTTGACAATGACACGCAGAGGCCTGGTTAGTGAAAGGAGTCACTCTTCCCTTAACTGCAACTTAATCAGCATGGTAGTCTCTGAGCTAATGAATATTAGGCCAGCCAAATTTTAGCTGGAAATAGCTCAGGAACTTCTCTAAGGCAATCATTTCACAGATGAGAAAACTGAAACTCGGTGAGTGAATGAACGCACGGGGATCTAATGGGCACAGAACATAAACTTGGTTAATGAATTAATCTACTCAGAGGGCTACAGTGTAGTACAAGAAGGGGCAGCAAATACAGGATAAGTGTTTGCTATTACTGGATACTATTCTAAAGTGTTTTGTGTACACCAGTTTAGGCCTGTTATGACAAGACATTTTACTGATAAGAAAAGGAAGGCACTTACCAATGTAATTCTACCAAAGTCACGTAAATAAGAACAGTGAAAGTAGATTTTAATCCCCAAGATTCTGTCCTTGGAATACATACAGGTGACGATGATGAGATTGTATTGTCCCTCAATTAGGAGTCGTTTTTGCATCTCCACTTAAGACTCTGTTTCTCTCTGGCATTCACATTGATCAAGGTCAGCCAACATTCCTCTGGCCTTCCTCTCCGAAACAGCCTTCCAGCTACTTTTCCCATCTCAGGGTCTCCATCTGTAGCCCACTGTGAACTCACTATGGAGCCCAGGCTGGCCTTGAACTCACATGAGCTCACAGAAATCTTCCTGCCTCAGTCTCCTGAGTGCTGGGATTACAGGTGTGTGCTACCACACCCAGTTTATGTGGTGCTGGGGAATTGAACTCCAGCACTTAGCGCTTGACACTTGACATAGTGCTTTCTAGGAAAGCACTTTAACTGCTGAGCCATTTCTCCAGTCCCTACTATTGTTGATATAAAATACAGATTATTAATGGCTCACAAGACCTTCATAATTGTTTCCCACTTGAAATACTCTCTAGCCTTACTAAACTTCCTTTGCTTCCTGCAAAGCAAGACTATGTGTGATCTCTTTTCTGGCCCATTCCTTGCCCTCAGTGGTTCATGTTTATTAATCTCTGGTTCCAGTTCACATGCCAGTTACTCAGTAAAGGATTTACCCATCCTTTCTCAAGTCTGGGTAGTTATTCCTTTTCGGTATATGCTTCTCTTTCAAAGACCTGACTACTACCACCTTAAAACTTCTTACTGAATTTAGCATTTCCCCCATTAATATTTAGCTGGAACGAATTAAATTTACCTTTAGATCATTGGATTGTGTTTTTCCAGTGAGTTTGTTAGCACACGAGTACTTCTGTTTTCTCAGAAGGAGAACAGAGGATGTTACCTCATTGAATTAAATGGGCAAAGGCAGGGGTTGGGGTGGAAGAATGAGGAAAGCACCTTGAGGGCGCTGTGCCAGGCTGTGAAGAGCCTCTGCCAGGAGAGACTCCGGCCCAGCTTCTTGGGAGGTCGGGAGCATCTGGGTAGAATAACAATGCATAGTAACCTTGTATAGAATATGTCCCATAATTTTGGGACATCTCAGTCTAAATTTTCAAGACAAAAGCCCTAGCCGTTATCCCAATAATGCTGTTTTAACCAACATTCGAAATGCAAGAGCTGTGAGGCCACCGGAGTCGCCTGAGCAAATTTGAAAGGAAAACCTGAGAGGTGAGAAAAGGAGCATCTGACAGGACAACACGTGAAGCCGTAAAAATGGAGGTGAAGGTGCAGCGGAAACCCTGAAAGTTGGAAAGGAAAGTGAAAAGCTTCCAAGAGAAGCCTCAGGCTGTAAGTGGAAGGAGCCCGCGAGAGAGATGTGTGTGGCCTGTACCTAAAAAGGCCCTCGTGTTACCGACGGTCATCTCACCATTACACGTCATGGATGCTGCCTGTGGAGCTACAAGACTTAACATTTGCCCTACTGGTTTTCAGTCTTGCTTTTTCTGTTTTATTCTTTTCATCCCTTTGAGAAGGAAAATATTTAACCTGTTCTGCTGTATATTGGAAACATATCACTTTTATTTTTAATTGTGCTTAGATTTGCAAGCAAGAGTTAGCCTCGAATCCCAGAGAACATTGATTGACTTAGCTTTCAGAAAAATGCTGGAACTGTTGAACAGCACAGAAGGAATTATTGCATTTCCCGTTGTATGCAAGATAATTTTACCACCTCGGCAAAATTATGACTTGTTTAAGCTTAATTTGAAGATTAAGCATGATTCAAGCTCTATTTGCTGTCAAGATGACAAAGGGTAGAATGCGAAGTTTCACTGTCAATTTGATTGACTTTGGAGCTGCACAGGGTGTGAGTAGCGCATGTTCCTGGGCGTGTCTAGGCTGATCGTAAAGATCTGACTCCGGGCACTTTGTCTGGACTCTTATCGCTTCTTCTCTGGCACTGTTCCCTTACTCTACCTCAAGGCTGCGTGAATTCAGCAGCTTCACTCCACCATGCCCTTTCTTTTTCTGACTTGGAGTCAGCCATGAATTAAACCTCCTAAAGATATGAGCAGAAAATAAACCCTTGTCTGGTTAGTTTTGAGTGTCAGCTACTTGGCCCCAGCAATGAAAATGCTGACCAATACACATGCTGTAGTCTAATTAAATTCTGAGATCATACAGTTCTCTTTAACATATTGTGGAGTAATGTTCAGTTCTTTTGCGTAGAATACCTGTTCCTCATGAAGGTATTAATTCTGTCATCGTTTATGAACACAACTTCCCTGTAAGTGTCTGGAAATTATCACACACAGCCTCTTTGCTTATCTGGATGTAGAGCTCAACTAAGACTGAGTCCATGCTCATTTACACCTCCATTTATTTTATTTTATATGTGGTGCTGAAGACCAGATATAAATGAGGAGCTTCTTTTAGGATCCTACTTAATAAGCTCCATTACAGCCATATCCAGTTAAAACATAAGCAAACACAAGTGTGGCTTAAACTCTAAAAGGATAAAATCAAGGTTCGGTTATACAGAAAATACATCAACTACATAGAATGCTATTGCTTTTTAAAAACAGCTCCGAGGTGCTAGGCTGCCAGCTGAAAGTGTTTCAACACTTGCCAGAAACATCAGAATTTTCTGTAGAACCGATGCTTCCTTCCCCTCTTAACAAACCAATGCCTTCAATGTCCAATTTATCCTTTCCTTATAACAATGTTTTCTAGACCCCAAAATAATAAACTTAAATAGCTTTATCTTGCAAAAAGATCACTACAGGACAGAGTAAAGATTTTTTTTTTCTGAGTCTTATTTTTATACCGAGTGCCTAAGCTGAAAAAAAAAAAATTGTCATCATTTATTTCTTCAATTACACAATCCTAAGACATACTTTACATATATAACTTTTAGAAAGTCCTTTATTAACATATTAAGGTATATCAAATCATAACTTAACAGAAATTTAAATTGACAAACACAAATTATATACAAGCTACAATGTGCCCAAAGAAAGCACATTGTTACTATGAATGAAAGAGAACAGTTACATAGTGCCACAGCAAGATAATATTTGTCTTCAGATATGAAAGCAAAAATAATAATTATATCCCTGTGTAAAATTAAAAAGCCAGAGGCATAGTGCTACACTTATTAGACCTTAATTGGGCTGGGAGCTTGTTCACTTTCAGACAAAATTTTGGTATGTCTGGAGCACCACTGAGATTTTGCTTTTTAACAAAACCACAGTTAATGAAGATGATGTGATCCAAAAACCACACTTTCCAGAGTAAGCAACTGGTTAAAAAAGCATGGCTCCTGTCGGTTGTCTGCCGCTTAACTCCTAAGTGACTCTGGGTGCATGCATTGTTAGCGTCCTCTCTGCTCCATCTCATGTGTAGAGCCAAGCAGAGTGTTACATAAGACAACATGTGTGGGTCATTTAACGCAGCACTTGGCACATAAGGGATAACTAGAAGAAGGAGAAACGTTAGTGAAGAATTCTTTTTGGTTTTTGTTTTAACTTATTTCTTTGTTCAATTTAGATTTAAGTGCTGGGGATCAAACCCAGTGTCTCACTCACACTGAGCAAGTGTTTTACAATAGAGGCACATTACCAGGATCTAATGAATTTTTTAAAATGTATTTGGCATAGTGTAAAAACTCTTCAGCCTTACTGAACAGTGAAATTGTGTATGTGTGTGTGCATGCACATTTCACTATTTCACAACTATTCCAACAGAGATAAGCATATACTTTTTCACTACAGTATCAAATCAAATCTTTAAATACTGCATTTAGATTTGCCTTTATCAAAAAATGAAAACAAGAGATATAAAAATGAGTGCTGTCAAGATCTACGGATAAAGTTAAAAATGTGACATTTAATGCAAGCTTCTTGGCCATCTCCAAATCCTTAGGGCCGAGTCAAAACTCTGAAATTTTAGGAAACCTTGAGATCATGAGAGCCATGAAACCGATTCTTCTATTGACAGGAATGCTGGAATGACTCCATGCCACCTAGAGTCTCCTGAACCAGGATTATCTCCCACCTAGAGAAACTCTTAAATAACCAAAGATGATAAGAAGTGGAAAGAGTTTACTTGACAAATAGAAACAGGAAGTCTTTATGAACAAAAACAGCATGTACAAAGGATTGTGGGCAGAAGACGTCAGAAGAAAACCAGCGTTGGATGGAAGAGGCCACCAAGTATGAGATAAGGTAGATCCCTAAGGTAGACATGTCAGGCATGTGGGCCATGCAAAGGAGTTTTGTATCGATTTTAAGGACGTTTGTATGGATTAAGCTGGCATTAGCATAACCATATTTCAAAACATCATGCTGTATCTTTGTTACGACATGAAGTCTGAAATAAGGCAGAGCTCACACTGAGGAGTCAACAAATTCTAAAAGTAGTTAAATACAATAGTGACAGAGTGAAGCAGAGGAGAATGTTGATGAGACAAAGGAATTAAAAGGATTCCAATCAAGAAATCAAGAAGTAAGTTCGTTATTTTAGAAACTTGTACAATAAGTTGAAAATGCCAATGTCTTAGTTAATTTCTTAGTGGTAGGACACAATACCCAATACCCACAACTAAAGGGAGGAAAGGTTTATTTACCGAATGGTTTCAGAAGCTCTCAGCCCATTTGTGGTCCAGCTACAATGGTGGACGTTCACAGCAAAGACCTAGCCAGAGAGAAGCTGTTCACGGCATGGCAAGACACGAAGAACAGAAAGCAAAGAGCAGAGCTGGCAACAGAGCTGTTTCTGTCCAGGTTGTGCCCCACTGAGGTTTCCTTCCAACCAACCCTGCCCCTCAACAGCACAGGAAGCCAACGGATTAGCCACCATGCGGGAGCCATCTTCCAAACACAAGACTTTTGAGGGACATTCAAGATCCAAACTGTAACAGCCAGTTCCAAAATAAAACCAGATACAATGTTAAGTACATATAGTAAATTATAAAGGTCTGCACTATGAATGACAGGCCTGAGGAATCATGCAAGCAATGCTTGAAAATGAGAATCCTGTTTTTAACCAAATTTGTGGTGGCTTCCAGGATTCAGTGACATCAAGAAGGAAAGGATGCAAAAGAAGAGAAAGTGACTCAGAGGGTCGGTAAGTAGTTCATGCTTTGCAGTAAGACTTCACTGATACACTCAGCTTATCTTGCAATCAGCTAGTCTAAGTTTTAAATATTTCTACCTTCTTGCTAATAAAATTTCAGAGTGACAATGGGCCACAACACATTATAAATCATAAATAATATCATGCAGGTGGAAATCCACACATAGTTTCGTGAAAGAGAAATGTGTTCTGATCAAGAGGTTGATATCGAATGCTTAAAAACCAGAACTCAAATGTCACATTGAGTCAACTTTAACTGATGTGTGACTGCACTGCCAGACGGGAATCTATCTTGTCAGAAGGCAATGCCTGCGTCTATAAACCAGATTGAAACAGGAGAGTATCACTGGTCATCACAAGGGTTAGCCATCTGAGACCTGAAGTCAAAAAATTCAATCTGATGAACTGAAGCACATGAGAAGTCAATAGGTCGATGTAGTGTTGCTCTATTTGCTGTAATGGCACGGAGCAATCATACGGATGGTTTGGCAGAGGCGTGTATGTGTGAATCACTCTTGTAGAACCATCCTGAATTTGTTTTTACTTTGAACTACCTAGGGCAGAGCTAGAAGCGCCACCAGGCAATACCTCTAAAGGAGGTGCTGAGGCTTCAGAACGGACAATATTTAGCGTCCATTTATTTTCATCGCAGAGAGCTAAATGGCAATAGAGCGGAAATGGTTCAGAGAAATAGCGCCCCCTAGAGGTTTAAGGGAAAAGTGCGGCACAGCAGAAAGGACACAGCCTTTGAAGGTAAACTACACAAACCTGGCTTTGTATCTAGTATACTTCCTGGTTGTGATTTTGAAAGAGGGAACTGACTCACATTTTCACTTCTGAAGTGACTAATTTTTAATGAAAAAATGTTTAAAATATAGGTGATCACTGAGTCTGTACTTTCGATTCTTGTTTGGAGTGGCTTGACACATTAGCATTCACAAAACACCCTCTGGGCTCCGCTGCTGGGCTTTCCCACGTAGCCATGTAGCCATCGCAAGTCTTCAGGGCGGAGACGTACTCAGAAATCTACATTTCATGTACAACGCCTGAGTCCCCTGTGATTGCTATTGCTGATAAATGAGCCGACCAGACTGAGCAGGGCATATACTGATGCTAAAACAGTTGTCCTAGAACACACAAGAGGAATCCTCCAACAACAACAAAAAGGCAGCTCAGGTTCTTACTCAAAACACAGTACCAAAATGGCCTACGGTCTCCATGGTGGTCCACAACCTCATCAAAAGAGGCAGATGATCATCACCAGGGTCCTCAAATGTCACCCACATTGCCACAACGACACGTCCAATATAAGACAAAGCCAGAGAGATTATTCTATGGCTGAGAATATTTAATTTAGAAAAGATCATTCCTCATTTAAGCTCAGTGAGTGAGATTTTAGAAAGAAATAAATTAAATATTCAGGTCTAAGGACATATATTAACAAATTCATCATTTTCTGTGCTGTGTCCTGCCATCTCCTAATTCCCGAAATGTGAAGTTAGCTTCTTCTCTTTATACCATTGCTTAGCTCCCCCCCACCCCAGTTCTGTACAGGAAGCATATGTTAGAATTGATGAGCCAATTCTTTTCATCCAAGATAAGGCATTTTATGCAGCATGTAAATACAACCCCAAGTACAATATCATCTGATCTCAATCCCAAGCTGTGCATCTTCCTAAGCAGTTCTGTGCATTTGCCTGAACTGACCAACTTCCTGCTGGAGCCATGGTTAGCAAGGGAACCGACCGCTCTCATTTTAAGGCATTTCTCATTCATCATGTTCGTCAACACAGGGGAGTACACTAAGGCACTCAGTGGAGAGTGGTGCTGAATCACCCGCTGCACGCCCGACTTCCCCAGGAGCTGCTGACAAGAAAACCTCATATGATAATCTTGTTCCAAATATGATTTGAGGGAAACCAGAGGCCATCGAGGACAGAAGAAGAGGCAGAAGATATGACCACACGACATGAATCAAAAATGAAAGAAAAAGAAGGAGAAGAGGAACATTTTTACCTACTTCTTCTAAAATAGCTTTGCATAGGAAAGGAGAGATTTCCTCCAAGTCACCATCCACTGGAGACAAAAACAAACCTGGCTTTGTAAATAAGAAAGTAAGACTCAGAAGAAAAATAACTAATCGTCTCTTTCAAATCCCAGTGCTCTAAAGAATAAAAATAACTTCAAACATCACTGCATTTAGGACTTTTTCCGGTCCCAGAGAGAAATCAAGAAACAGGTAATCAACACTTTCAAGACTAAACTCTAAATGCTCCAGACAAGCAGGAAATGGAGCTTTCTTCTCTCTGAAGGGTTATGCGGTATGTGACCTTACTGAGTACAATCAAGAAAAGGACATAAAAGAAAAACCCTGATTCTGAGTCAAGGCCAATAGGAAAACTGCAGAAAGCGGGGGGAGGAGATTACCAGTCTATAATTCTCAACATTTGATTTATTTGCTTGCTTATTTTAAAACATGGTCTTGTTCTACAGTCCAGATTGGTTCTGAATTCACTACGGAGCCCAGGCTGGCTTCACACTCAACAGCAATCCTCCTGCCTCAGGCTTCTGAGTGCTGGGGTTACAGGTTTGCGACACCACAGCCAGCTAGTATGTGGTGCTGCAAGATCAAACTTTGGGCCTCATGCTTTAAAGCAACTGCTCTAATCACTGAACTACACCAACTAATTCTCAATGTTTTGAAGACATTACATAATGTACCAGATCTTCAGTTTCTGTGGCTGAAAGATGTCTCCTCAAGATAGCAAAGCTTGAAATGTGAATGCCGTATTTATAAAACAAGTGAAGTCCTGGCTCCTTACCTTCTATGCCATTAAAAATTTTATTTTAAAATTAAAAATAAGTATGCATTCATGAGGCACAATACGATTGCTATACTTTGTGATGACCTTACTTATTGGTGTAACGGTTTGTTTCAGAAAAAGTGTTGATGAAGGGGTTCACAAACTTTCCTGCACATACTTAGTTCTTACATGTGATCAAAAAGTATGGTATATCTTTAAACTTTAAGAAACTATTACAATGAAAAGCATATTGCCATTAATCCCCATCAACGTACTTCCCCTGGCTTCAGATACACCTGTCCCATCATTCTTTTCCCTCTCTGAAGCAGTTCTTGGAGGTGTTTTGTTTTGTTTTCGTGAATGTCTCTACTGGCTCTGTGATGGCTACCTCACTATTATGAATCGATTCAAAACATTTACATTTCAAGATTATTTTGACTTTGGGAAAGCGCCAGAAGTCAGACAGTGCCAGATTTGGTGAATGTATCCTAGACCATAACGTTTTAAGAGGTAACTTTTTCATTGGATGATACTTGGCAGCTGCATTTGCTGTATTTTTAATCATATTTCTTGAAGACTTTAAAACTGCTTCAGAAAGTGGGAAGATTGATAGGATAAGTTTGTTCAAAGTGAGGGGGAAATTCCAAGGGGGATTAATGACAATGTGTCTCTTACTGTATATTCTAAAATTTAAACTTCCACTATATTTTTGATCATACCTGAAACACATTCTGCAATAGTTTATCTTGTTTTACTTTTTCCCCAATCACATTTGTTGCATGAAATAAATGAGCATTGCTTTACTTCTGGCTTACATGATGAAGTCTCTATGTGACTTTTCTTGATGCCTCATTTCCCCAGTATCACTAAGGTGGTGTAAGTAATTGTCCACTCTGGGTATACCATATGCCTAGCCTGAGGAAAATGAGTGCCAGATATCTAAGGGCTCATGAGACCAACCTCAGTAGCAGGATCTTTGCTATGTAGTATGCCCTACTTTTTTTTTCTTAACCAAATACGGTAAGAAATATAAATCATTATATACCCATCACCTCTTCTTCTACCTCATCCAATCCATTCCATGTATAATAACTGGGCTATTCTTTCCCTGTGCCACAAGTATTTGTAATAGAATTAAGCACCAGTTTGAGACAGAAGGCTACTCCTCATCTATAACAACCAGCCCCTTCTACCAAAATTAAATTTGTCTTCAGCTCAGTCCTGCTCTACTGCAGTGCTCCAAGCATGAGGTATATGGGTTCACACTTCTGTACCCGCAAATGTTTCTGTTTGTAAGGTTAATTCCAGCCCATCCCTCAACATTTAACTCAAACAAAGTATCTGCCGAAAACTTTTCCAGCTTCCTCCTTCCCTGAGTCACTTCCACTGCTATGTCTCAAAGATCAATTGTGCTCCTACTTAGAATGTTTCCTTGTTCATTTAGACGTCTGTCACCCTTAAGCAATTTTACTGGTTAATATTTTAGCATATAGCTGCTGTAGAAGCTCTTTGTAGATCTGCTGTTGAGGTTATTATCCAGCATGTTATTTCTTCAGAAAACAAAGGTAGGAATTTCTCCCCTATTTTTCAAAAGTGAAAGTGATTTGGAGGTGAACAAAAGATCTATTTGCCCAACCCACACAGCCCGTAAGTGGTACGGCAGAGACTATATCAACTCCACTCTCCACGTTTTGTCCTCAATGCCTACTGCAACACAAATTCTTTGTTAGGAACTCATTAATATTTACTGGCTAATAATGAGTGGATAAGTGGCTAATCAGGTCTTTCTGTCTGTTTTCATAATTCTATTCTGAATATTGTCAGTCAGGCAATGACACAAAGCACAGAGTTTATAGTCTTTCTTTCCTTAAAAACCTGCCATGATCCTGGATAGAGTTATACCCCTCCTCCAACATCCAGGTCTCGAAGCTCTATGAATGTCTAATAGACACTTCTACTGACATCTCTTGCCCATATCTAAGTACTCTTTCTCTGAGAATGGGCCCCCCCAAAACATGTTAGTAGTATGTGGTACACACTTTGGATATAGCTGGCTAGATTACAAAAGATATTTTACCTGAATTAGAAAATCACACCCTCTGTCTCAAAATTTAGAATTAGGCAGTTCACCTGAAATGAGAAATGCTAAATGCCACTTTAGTTGAGTTACATGGGGAGTTTTATCTATGGTAAGTCTTGAGAATTTATTGTAGATATTCATGGTCACTGATTTTTATGCAGATATATCAATATTTCTCCCCCCAATTTGTAATCTGTCACAACACAGTAGCTATCTCAAAACTTGTCTCTTTCCAAATAGTTTGCCAACCTCCTTATTTTATGTAAAAAATAACAAGTTACAATTTTATAGAGCTTCCACAAGAGGCACTTTCTCAAGTGTTTTGTTTATAGTATCTCAATGCATAAGGCAAGTACTATATTAGTTATATTTTACAGTTAAAAAAGTTGAAGCCCCCCCCCCAAAAAAAGTCTCAATATTATAACTCAGAAAAAGGCAAACCAGGGTTCTTCAGTCTACTCTTGTCTTATTTTACTTCACATAAAAATATGTAGAACCATTTTGCAATAACTCTTTCAATGTCCCATCCACAAATCCATGGGAAACAGTGTTCTTCATTCTTCCTCCTCTGCTCCATATCTCACTTGAAAATAACCCTTCTCTATATGGAACCAAAAGAGACCTAGAATAGACAAAGCATTTTTAAGAAGATAAATTTTGGTGGCATTATGATTCCAGACATAAGGTTACATTACAAAGCAACAGTAATACAAACTATATGGTACTGGCACCAAAAAAAAAAAAAAAACAGACAGTTTGACCAATGGAATAAAACTGAGGATGTAGAGACAACCCCAAGAACCTTCATCTACCTGATTCCTAACGAAAGGGCCAAAACATACATTAAAAAAAGGACAGACTCTTCAACAAATAGTACTGGGAAAACTTGGTTATCTATATGCAGAAGAATGAATCTAGGTATACACGTATCACTATGTGTCAAAATTAAATCAAAGTGGATCAAAGACTTAGATATTAAGATGAAAATTCTGAGCCTCCTAGAAGATAAACTAAGCAAAACTCTAGAAGATGTAGGAGTTGGTAAGGACTTTCTAAATAGGACACCTGATGCAAAAGAAACAGTCTCCAGAATCAACAAAGAAGATTGTATCAAATTAAAAAGTTTCTTCACAGTGATGGAAACTATTAATAGAGTGAAGACAGAACCAACAGACTGGGGAAAAAATTTTACCACCTATACCTGAGACAGGAAGGTAATAACCAGAATATACAAGGCACTGAAAAAAATACACCCCTCAAAAATCAAAGACCCAATTAAAAAATGGGCACATGAAATGAATAGGCAATTTTCAGATGAGGAAGCTCAAATGGCCAGAAAACACATGGAAAGGTGTTTAACATCCTTAGCCATTAAAGAAGTATAAATCAAAACATCACCAAGATAACATTCTCTCTTCTGGGTCTAAAACTTTACATTATAATTTCTGTGGAAGATTCTGGTTTTGTATTCTTAGCACTAACATTTTATTTATTGTTGCTATAATGTACTTAATGAATATTTCTTTGTCCTGAGAAATTTTATTAATTTTATCTTTTGTCTTGTCTAAGGTTCATAAAATGTCACTTCTGTCAAAAAACATTAATTATGATATTCTGAAAAGTTGCTTCCTTCACCATCTCTGTCAACCATAGTCCTTTCATCTTTTTGTTTATTCTGGTCTGTCTTTCATGATTAAGATTTCCAAATCATATGATTCATTCCTTGGCAATGGGTTCACTCTTAAAGCCCTGATAGACCAGTAATGAGCGTCACTGTGTTTAGAACTTGTTTGTGTAGAAAAAAATTTCTGTTTCTAAATTCACGTACTTCCTAAGTCACTTACCACTTCTCCACCTGCCTCCGAAATGCGTATTCTAGAATATTAGAATAACAATAGTATTTGCATCCTCACCACCACCGAGGCATGTCTTTCTTAATCTTCTTGTTCTCATTTTAGCTGGTTTGATTCAACACAAAAAGGTGATAGGCATTTGTGAACAGTTTATTTTTCCTCCACAAGTCCTTTAGCATTTAGATATGCTCTCGAATTTGTAATTCTTGTGATTCCCCATTTTCCCTGACCACTTCTGTCTGCCCTCCTACTCACACACATCAATACTGCTGTGTGTTTCTCCTTCCTTCCTTTCCCCTCAGTCGTCTGGACTCTGCCCTGCACCAACTCCATGAAGAATGTCCAGATAACAGTCACTAAGACTTCAACGTCATTTAATCCTCAACTCTTCGACTGAGCTTTTATCGGCCTGCCTCTGTGACCATCTCCTGCCTCTTGTCACATTCTGTCACTGATTCCAGTGACACTTCATTCTTCTAACTTGTTTTCTACCACCAAAGCGACACCCCTCAGACTCTTCTGCTGACTGAGCCTCCTCTTTCTGTTCTGTGAATGCTGGGCTTCGCCGGAGTCTCCTGCCGGAGTCTTCTCTTCCAGGACTGCTCTCTGTCTATCCACCCCACATTCCTGGCTTTCCTTCTGTCCAGTCTCTTACGACACAAAGGGACTGCTCAGTCTGTACTGCCTGGAAACAATACAGGTACCCAGCTACCTACCTAACCTCTCCTTGAAGATTTCTTACAGGCATTTCGAACTGAACATGTGAATTAAAAAAGAAAAGGTAATCTATCAGGGCCATAAGAAGGGGCAGAACGAGCTCATAGGCAAGGGAAACTAAGCGGACACAAAAAGCTAGAGATGCAGAAAAAACCACAGGAAAAGAAACAGAGCACTAAAAAGCTGAACTCATACAGCAAATTACCATGAAGATCCGGTGAGTCCCAGAGGGAATCACAGAGGTCACTTCTGAAGGAAGGGCTTGAGGCCAGCAGAGCCGTGGCTACGCGACTGTAGAAGCGCTCTGGGACGATCTCAGGGCAGAGGGAGGCCACGCGATGCGCATCATACAGCAGGGGAGTGAATGAGCGGGACACAACTTTTCCCTTCACAGCTCTTTTTGTTTATCCTAATTACGGATTTAGTAATGATAATTTTGTCACTCGTGTATAAAATGTTTCTATTTTAAAGTCACTCATTCACTGGTATCAATCGCCTGTCTAGCTACAGCCATATGGGAGCACAGGCTATAGCGTGCGTATCCCATGGTTTGGCCACACGAGCAAGTTCCCCTCGACTAGTGAGGGAAAGCCCTAGCTCTATACGGAGATGGAGATGGGAAGGAACACCAGCAGAAGAGGGAGCTCTGTGATGTCCCAGGACTGTCTCTGTTTTCCTTAGAGACTCTCACTGTTCGTCACCCACAAGGTACTACAAACTCCCCAGGAAAAGGACTCGAGTATTTGGTGCCAACGCTTCCCAGCGGTATCACTGTGGTGTAAGCTGTGCTGGTTTGTTCCCACCACCAGCTGGCTCTTTCTCCGGTGAGGAAGCGTCATGGCAGGAATACAGGTTGAGTCTCTTGTTTTCTTTCGCCATAGCTCTGACCTCAAAGGAGTACAAAATGCTTCGCTTGAGCCACTAGTCAGCTCACACAACTCTGTAATACTATCATTCAACTGGTTGTTAATTTTAACTGATGCACAATAACGTAAGAATTGTATATATCTGTGGAGTACTATGTTATGCCTTTTCTAATACATTGTGTAATATTTAAATCAGATCAAACATGTCTACTTATTCACCATTTCTTTATGGGGAAACATTAAAAACCCTTTTTAGCTTTTAAATGCATGGCGTATCATTTCTATCCATACCCATGCTGCCTTCTAGTAGCATATCAGATCTTCTTGCTCTCGTCCAGCTGTAACTCCACACCTGCTGACCCGCCTTTCCTCCTACCTCTCTCACCTTGACTCTCTCAGCCTGCGGTGGGCTCAGCTCCAGTCTCAACTTCTATGAGATCAACTTTTATTTGGAAACAAGGTCTTATGCTCTAGTCTTGGTTGGTCCAGAGCTCACAGCAATCCTCCTACCTCAGTCTCCTGAGTGCTGGGATAACAGGCATGTACCACGACGCCCAGCTAGTATGTGGTGCTGGACGATGGAGCCAATGGAACCCGGGCCTCACAGTGCTTCCTAGATAAGGCTGTGAACACTGAGCTACGCCACAGCCTGAGGTCAGCTTTTCTAGATTCAGCATGAGTGAGATCGTGAAGTGCTTATCTTTCTGTGAATGACTATTTCACCTAACATGATGATCTTCAGTTCTATTCATGTTGTCACAAATAAGCTTTCATTTATGTGGATGAATGGGTTTTTATTTTTATGGACCACATCTCTTTATTCATTCACACGTTGGTGGACACCTATGTTGTTTCCTCTTACCCGCTATGGTGAATTATGCTGCAATGAACATGGCAGAGCAGATGGGGCTCTTTGAAGTTGTGGGTCTGTTTCCTTTGTAGATGTACTCAATAGTAATATAGCTAGATTATAGAAAAGTTCGATTTTTAACTTTTCAAGGAACACACATACTGTTTTTCTTCATAAGGGCTGTACTAATTCCCACCTTCACCAAGTGTCTACAAGGATTTCTTTTCTTCCATATCCTTGCAAGTACTTGCTGTCTTTCATCTTTTATTTTAGCTCTTCTTCCTGGAGTGAGGCGATATCTCCTTGTGGTTTAAATTTACATTTGCCTATGGTGAGTGTTGCTGATCTTTGTTTCATGTGTCTGTTGGTCATTTGTATTTTTTGAGAAATATCTAAGCCTATTGTTCCATTGTTAAGAAGTGGTTTGGTAATTTTTGCTATTGTCCTTTTTTTCTGTTTTTTATCTATCTTGGATATTAATTTCTTACCATATATATAATTTGCAAATATTTTTCCTATTCTGTAAATGGTCGCTTTACTTTATTGGCTGTTAGTTTTTCTATGCGCAAGTTCTGCAGTTTGATGTAGGAAGCTTTGTGGTTTCACATAATCCCATCTGTTTGTTTTTCTGTTTGTTTCCTGTGCTTTGGCTGTCTTCCCCTCCCTCCAGTACACACAAAGAAATCTTTGCTCACTCAATGTCGTGAATCATTTACTTTACTTTTTCTTATAGTAGTTTTGTATTTTTAGGTCTAATATTTAAGTCTTTAATCCATTTGGGTTGGTTTTTGTAGCTGATGAATCATGGAGATCTATTTTCATTCTTCTTCATATTCAGTTTTCCCAGTGTATTCATTAAAGACACAATGTGTGCTCTGGTACCATTTCAGGTTCAATTTCCTGTGCATTTTGTAACCAGTTTTTGAGAGTTTTGTCTTTATTTAGCATGGACATTCCTTTTCCAAGGGTCACAGACTTCACAGAACTCCACCTGTCAGTCTTGTGTTTTTCCAAGGACCTGATCACTTGACTAAGCTTCTGTCCCACCACTGAGGTCACCCCTTAGCTGTCAGTTTTAACTTAACTGTGGCATCTTCCTTGTGACTCAGGCGAGTGCAATCATTCCAGCCAAAGTATAGTTAGTTAACGAGACACAAACTCACTGATAAAATACTCAGCAGAGAATGATGCCTCTCACTGTCACCCCATCACTGCCTGCTCAAGCTATGATTACATTTCATCTAAATGATTCAAATAGGCTCCTAATTGCTTCCTCCCACAGTTTATTTTAAATTTGCACACAACAGTTCGACCATTATCTTTAAAACATATATTTAGCTGTGTCATTCTGCACTTCGGTCCTCTGGTGGTTTCTCATTCTCTTCAGAGTAGAGCCAGTCCCGACAACATGCAGCTCTGTCTGGCCTCTGTTATTCCACCTGGCCTCTGTCCCTCAAATTTTCATTCAAGCATCACTCAGCCACTTGCTTAGCCACACAAATTGCAGCGCTCCTCTGGCTCCCTCTACTCCTTCACCTCCTGCTTCATTTTCTTCCACAATGCTTTTTTTTTCATTATCTAATGTACTCCAGATTTTGATTGTTTTTTATCTGTCTACTCATCCCTATCCTAGCGTGTACACACACACACACACACACACACACACACACGTACACACACACACGGTTGTAAGTCACAGTGACAGTGATTTCTCTTGCTTTGTTCTAGTATATTTCTAGAAAACTGCCTGGACCCCTACTACATTATCGAGTGTTTACTAAATACTTGCTTAATTAAAAATGATAACCTTTTATAAATAACAGAGCTTAATAAATACTTTGCATTTCATTAATGCGGCTCTTTCGTCACTTTTATTATTATGAGTCTGCCTATTTGCATTAGACAGGGTAAGAACTCTGTGCTTCTGGTGTCTCCCCTCAGTGATCTTTATAACGTTGCTGTGATATGTATGTGCACAAAATACTCAAGATCAATGTAAACTTTATGTTTTGCACTTATACATATCAATAAATGGGGAAAACAGTTGTTCCTCATAGACCAAAAAATAGAAAATACATTTCAACATAAAAATAGATAACTCAAAAAGTTCTATTAAGAACTAATATTTTTCATCAAATGTACACTAAAAACATAAAGGATACAGCACAGCTGCAAGAAAAATCAATATATGTTCTACACCTTCCCACATTATCCTCCAAAGTAGGGTGAAGGCCAGTGCTACAGACAATAGGTCGGGTGTTATGGAAGCATAAGTATTATATGCTTCAATACACATACATACGCATGTTCTGAGAGTACTTTGGGAAGCTGTTTCCTAAATTATCAGAGGCTGTCTTAGAGGAAAAGTTTATAGCTTCTTTTTTTTAAGAAGCATAGTGTTTTTTCTTCATATAGAACTGGAGGACATAAGCCATACCTTCCCCTAAAAGTCAAGAATAAAATATCCAAGTGTTGCCTCTCCTTGATTTTAAAGATTTTAAGATCATTCCAATAAATGTGGCCATGTAACAGTTCCCCTGAAGCTACCTACTGCCTACTAAAAGAAGTATATTAACAGCCACATGCCTGTGGTACTTATGGCTTATGGGATACATCAGACAACTGTTAACTTCCTGTCTCTGTCACTACATGCTCAGCATATGGAACCTCAGCAATAAAACCAGAGTCTCAGCTCTGCTTTGCAGGAGCTGGAGGAGCTTTGCAAGCTATTCAGCCCCCTGAGCCTTCATTTTCTCATCTCACACAATGACTGTCCCTGCATCTTCCTCTAGTGTTTCTGTGAGGATTAAAAAGATGATTTATGTGACGTTCCTGGCATATAGCCTGAAAAATAACAGGTGCTTGATAAATGTTAATTTCCATTAAATTCCCCCAGATAGTTCAAAACATGGGGCTCTTGCTCTGACTAGTTCTGTGATCACCTAATCTACATTAAGTCTGTTACCCATCACTGATAATAGAAAACATTTTTAACTGAAAAATGGTCTCTGTCAAAATCAGTGACATAATTAGTAGAAATATGGATTATCAGATGCATCCGAGATGGGATTTTTTAAAGTAGATAAGACATAAGTAGCTATTTACCAGAGGAAACAGAAAATCCTTATTTACCAGTATCAACAGACTCTATAAATGTTAAAAAAAAAAAAAAAAGTTACAGAGGATGCAGTGAACAGTTGTTTCCACTGCCTGGTGTTCATCTACTCTTCTGTGGAAATGCTGCTTGGTGAGAACCAGCTATGCCCCACTCTCATTCTATGAATTAAGTGCAGCGGATGTGTTGTCAGGATTGCAGCTGTGGGGGATACAGTCTATCCTAAAGCAAGCGGTAACCGCCCCCGCCCCCCAAGCCCCGCAGGTATTCACACTGGTTGTCTCAGAGGTGGCATCTTCCATAAGTTTGATGATTCAAAATGAAGGAGATCTAATCAGAGAGCTGGTTGTATTCTGCTAGACTGAGAATGAAAAACAATGAAACCCTGGAATTCTCAGTGACTCACGGAAGACCCCAGGAATGAAGGCAGGGCACAGGCTTTGTGTAATATCCTATTCTTCAAAAGACTTGGGGCCATCGGTAATTACAATCATTATGGAGTTTGGTAGACAGTAGCTACAATATCCCTAAAGGAGAAATACAAGCTAATTTTCAACAGAAATCCTCATTTTATGCAGGCAGGGGTAAAACTGAGCCAAAAAACAGGTTTGATATTTGAGTGTAAGGGTTGTATGACCAAAGAAACTAGATTTATAGCCCTGGCAAATTTCCTACATCAACGTCAGAAGCTTACAGGGAAAGAAATGGTCAGCTCTTAAACACAGAAGCATTCAATTAAAGAGCAGGCAAATTTCACTTGAGGTAGGACCTTGAAATTTTACAAGGAACATATATATATACAACAATAATTCCTCCAGTTCTTTGCCAAGGTGACAGTCTTAGTCACTTTCTCACCACTGCAACAAAATATCTGACATCCATAAAAGTTGAAGAGGTTTATTTTGAAAATCATGGGGTTTTTTGAGCATTTAATCCCTAGTTGTCTAGCTCCAAGGTAGAAAGGGAATGAAGAAAAGGCCTTGTGGAGGAAAGCTGCTCTCCACGTGGCTCATATACAGATTCAATACAACTCTGATCAAAATATCAACAGTGTATTTCACAGATCTAGAAAAAGGATCCTAATATTTTTATGGAATAAGAAGAAACACAGAATAGTCACAGCAATCCTAAACAATAAGAAAAAAAGCAAGAAGCATCACAACACTGGACATCAAATTATATTACAAAGCAACAATCATTTTTTTAAAAGGACATGATTACAAAAAACAGGCATACAGATGGAATAGAATTTAGGATTCAGAGACGATCCCAAGCCCTGTCAGTCATTTAATCTTAAACACAAGGGCCAAAAACTGCTAGAAAAGGACTCTTGAACAAGCGGTAGTGGGAAATTGGCTATGGAAGTGAAGAAGAATGAAACTAGACCCACGTCTTTCACCATAGACCAAAGTCAACTCAAAGTGGATCAAAGATGTAGATATTAATAGACAAACAGGGAATGCATTAGAAGATAAAATGGACAAAACCCTTGAACACATAAATAGGCCAGGACTTTCTCAACAAGACCCCCATTGCACGTGAAAATGATCAAAACAAAAGATCAAAGAAAGAAAATAGGAAGATAGATTTTATAGAGAAGGAAAGGCAATATGGGAGGTGTAGGAGGAGGGAAGTTTAAAAATGTGTGTGTGTGTGTGTGTGTGTGTGTGTCACATATGGATATGTATGTATATCAATTCCTCAAGCTAAATGTAATTAGTGTCAACATACACTAATAAAAAGAAAATGAAAAATGTTTAAAAATTTAAACAATTTCCTAGTTTTTTACTCGACCTTTTATAAGTTAGCATTCCCCATGTATTTGGTTCTCTTGCTTTGTCATCATCCTCATTATAAAACATTACTATCTCATTTCTCTCCCTCTATGACTTCAGCTTTCACTGTTTTACTAACAGTGTACCTTTTATCTTTGGAACCTCAAATACACCGATCAAAGACAGCCAGTGTACTGAGTCTTAGTAAACTAAATTAACCTGTCTCCAGATCTAATAACTTACCACCCCCTCATTCTCCTCTACCAATGCTTCTTAACTTGCTCTTCTGCGTGATTGTACCAACTATGATGTCTCAGCACAAGAAAATCCCTTTCTGTTTCTCTTTTCTTATCCTTAACCTCTTCGTCTCTATATTTGCCTCTCTCTCTATCCAATAATTCTAAGTTCATTCAACCACTGAAAATGATTATTTCTCCCATAGTCAAATCCCATTCCTAAAAGCAGAAAAGGAAAGGCAGAGTCTGACAAAAACATTTCTTTCTAATGTTCTCATTAGGATTGGGTATGTAAACTAAAGTTGCCCGTTCAGGGCCAATGACTACCAACTCAAAAACTAACAGCTAAAGGAGTTATGTATCAAAGACACCCATTCCCTTCCACTTCCATTTTTCTTCATAACTCGTCAGATGATGCTAGCTTTGACACTTACTACATCTCTCATTTCTGTTTGATCTATCTTCTCATTGTTCTTGCTCACTTTTACAGTAAAAGTGACTTCAAGTCCTGCTTAGATGAATGCAAAATGAATACTGAAATCTTTCTATCCTTGGTTACATTTTTTTCCCTTATTCAATCCCTCTATGCTATGGTTTCCATAAACCTCAACTCAATCCCTTGGCCATGTAAGGCCCGTCATGACCTGACACCTTCATTGCTCCTAGTCTCAGTCCCACAACCAACTCCCCAACTCATCCAATGGCTCCATCAACCTGAACATAGCCACCTCCTGGAAGTCTTTCCTGATTCCCTGAAGTCAACGTACATACACCTTCCCATTCTTATCCTCGACAAACATTTTGTTTGCCTCTATCATGACAATACAGTATTTCACTCTGTTAAATTTTTCCCACTTAACACTGAGACCCTACATGAAGTGACTGCGGATTATTCAACTTTTCTAAGGCTGAGCACAATGCCAGGAGAAGTGGATTTTTTAAACAAATTCTTATTTTAAAACTAAATCAGCCTGTCAGCACTGCAAATGGAACAGCTTTAAGCTTCTGCGTAGCGTTTAGGATCTATATCAGAGATTTTGCATATTCACTTGCTTTCTCCAAAGTCCCGTAAAGACATCTCCTATGTTCTCAGAACCACTCTCCTTCTGGGTAAGACAGAAGAGCAGGGCAGCTTACGTCTTCTAATGGAGTCTGAACCGTGGAAGGTCATCTACGGAGCAATGCAATACACTTCTTTGGAGCAAAGCCTTGTGGCATATTTTCAATGCCTTAGCAATGCATTACGTGCTGTCAATAACGTACAGACTGCAGCCAAGTAGGTTTGCAGGAGACTAGAGCACAAGGTCACAGGAGAGTTTATGGTGCTTGTAACTGAGCAACATAAAGTCAATCTTAAGTTCAATGACGGAAATAACACCACCGACAGTATCACTTTTCAATATGAGACAAATAAATTGCTTTTATGATTAGAGACATGTAACAGAAGTTTCCAATCTCCAGTTTACTTCCAACAGTGAGTTCAGCTCTCATCTAATCCTAGCCTTCAGGGCCAAGCATGCCCTAAGGCAGTGTGACACCGCTGCATGTCTGTCTCTGGTTAATCCAACAAAAATGCATATGAATCAACAGATATGCAGGAGTTGTGCAGTTTCTGTGCCTGTCCTGACACAGACTCACTAATGTAATACGATGTTCTGAACACGTGCTATAGCACATGTACTTCCTCCCTTTGCACTAGACTCACTCTCTCTCTCTCTCTCTCTCTCTCTCTCTCTCTCTCTCTCTCTCTCTCTACCTATCTCATTCTCTCTATCCCACCCCTAAACTTTCCCTCAGGTTCAAATATCAACACCTATTTTAAGGCTATTTTAAGGTATTTCAATCCATCTCATTCAAAATAAGTCATTCTTCCCAAAAAAATTCACATAATGCCTTATGGTTCTTTGTATAACACACTTATTATAACACAGCTGTCAAATATATTCCAATGATTTGGTTGTCTTGTTCTTACGCTAATCTTAAGTTACCTGAGAACAGGGGAGAAAGTTATCTGTTTTGCTTCTCGGGAATCAGAAAGATGCTTATCACATTTAAGATACTGTCAAATAACCATGAATTATTAGGTGGTAGTTGTGATTTTTCTCAATTTCCTTTCAAAATTCAACTGGATAAGGCAGAAAGATCGCAAGTTTGAACTCATCCTGAGAAACTTAGTAACTTATGATATCATGATTCTTTAAAATCAAATACAAGAGGAAGGAAATTGTAGATGCAGTTCAGGGTGAAGGTCACTGCTCAATCTCTTCATTTAGCCCATATGACTATAACCCCCAATTCATTCACACTGGGGCAAAGAAAACATAGTTTGCCTTGTCTGTCTTAACAATAAACCTTTGTGTCCTGTCCTTCGTAAGAGGTCTTCCTTCTACAGAGCCTGGCTTATGACCATCCAACACATACTGACCACCTGCCCCTACCATGGTGCCTTGCTTTCTGCGATCTAGAGAGCATTTCTCCTGTACCTTCATAGCACCTATCCCTGTGTATCAGCACCTTTCCTGCTGCTGGAAAACTACCAGACATACACAACTTAAAGGGAGTGAACGGCTTATTTACTTGCTTGGGGCTTCAGGGGTTTCAGTTCATGCTCGGCTGGCCCCAATGCTGTGGATCCCAGGTGAGGCAGAACATCATACCTGAAGAGCGTGGTGGAACGAAACTGCTCACTTCATGACAGCAAGAAAGAGCACGCAGGAAGAACATCAGAGAGAGAGATGCCCCTCAAAATCACACTCCCTGTGACCCACTTCCTCCAACTGGGCCCTATCTCTTAATGGCATATTGGCCTATATCATGGATTGCGGGTGAATGTAGTACTCCCATGATGCAATCACCATTTCAGGAGCTTCTTAATCTGACAAGACTAACAGCATATCCTTTTAGAAAGTCCAGTCAAAATCTCATCTCCTCCATAAAGGCTTCCCAGAAAGTCTGGTCCTAACATTTCTTCCTTCAAGGGTTGGGTCATGAAAATGACAGTTATCTGACCTGAAGTTAACTTTCTGTAATCTCTAGGATGACTGGATTTATATCCTCGGCAACACTCAGCATGTGTAGACCATTTACATATGGCACTTTTAGCTATTCCACTCTGGTTCCATGCCCCAAAAAGAGATGGCATATTCTGATGTATCTACTCCATAATAGTAGTAGATATTTATGCTGTGTCTGTAGCAATACATGAAGAAATTGATTCATTTCCTAAAAAGAGGTAAGGATGAGGCACTAGATTATGAAGACGTTATTAAAATAACAAAATTTTCATATCTTTTTTAGTACAGAGTATAACAATTTTAGAAAAAATTATGTCTTTGCCTATTCAAAGAAACTTGGTTTTTGAGATTCCCAATATTTTTGATTCAATATTCATACCAACATTACACAATTTTAGCAAGTGTTTGCATGACAAATACAAGAGAAATTTAAAGGCATTTGAGAAATTTTAAATGTATGCCAATGTGACAGGTAAAGTTACAACTGAATACTTACTACACATACGTACAACCAAGCAAGACTGGACCTCTCAGAACACCTATGAAAATTACTCACTTCAATATCTGATATATAATTGCCTTTTAAAAGCATACAAATATACTAGAGTTTGTAATACTTGATAGCATATAGCCCACTGTATTAATTTCTACATGGAGATAATGTAATTTACTTTCAGGCACATTGTAGTATGTTTTTAAGAGAAAATCAAAAGCTCAGGAAATTTATTATAAAGATTAGACTTTACAACTTTCAAATCAAAATATTGATAGGAAAATATTTTGTTGATTAAAAGCACTCAACTCAATTTCCCAATATCTCAAAGTTTGCTGTTACATAAATTTGTATAACTTACTTTTTATTTCATATTAAGACATAGCAAGGCTGTGAAGAGTTAACTTCAAGCGTTTTGTTCAACTGGCAATTTTATGCAATGTCTTCCACTTTCAGGAAAGCAAAGAAAAGGAATTGCAATTATTTATCATCCACTGCCATGCAGAGACTGGGCTTGTTACCTAACTCTCACTACTGTACTACTGTGTCGATCAGCCGGTGTACAGGCTGACGTAGTAAAAAGCCACTTCCACGACATGAATACATCATTTAGCAGGGTGGTGTACAAGTTAGCAGACTCTGGTGAAAATACCTGCTGCAAATCCCAAAGGTGCCATTTATTTGAGTGGCCATCTCAGTTCATCACTAATAAAATGATGATGACATAAAAACATTGCCCTCACAGTTTTTTTGAGGAAATTATATTGAATTTGAAATTTGTACATTTCTTAGCTTACTGCCTTTGTAGAAGTGCTCAAGTGTTATCCATTATTTAAATTTAATTATGTGGTAAATTATTTCTTAATTCAGATACAAGTTTTATTGTAGTTGGTCCTTGTACTCTAGTCATTAAATCATCTTCATAGGGTTATCAACATGAAAATGAAACTATGAGCTAAGCTCACTTAGGCATAAATCCTTGACTAGTTTTTTCTTTGGTACTTGAGAGACACATGGTTAGAAATTAACCAGATGATATAAATAATGTTAAATGATTTTATTTAGTAAATTATCAAGTTTTAAGTTACATGTTGAAAAATAATCCTGGATGTTAGTGCTTGTACAAGACTGTGGTGTAAATTTTCTCACCGTGGTGGATTTCAAGCTGTTGATGGCTTAACATTGGCTGACACAATTCCTGAGTATTTTTAAGATATGTCTTTCTTGAGTGGCTATGAGCTTGCTCTACAGACTAAAAGTACAATTGTCTCCTCTTATCCATGAAAGCTACATTCCAAGACTCCAAGACTTCCTGGTAGGTGCTTAAAACTGCAGATAGCGCTAAAACCTACTATATATATATACACACATATATCTATATTTGTATACACACATATATCTGCATACATATATATTTTGACTTTTGCTATGTATATACAGTACATTTTAATTTAGAAAGTAGATATAATAAAATTGCAACAATAATCAAACAGTATCGTTATAACAATGTACTATAATAAAAATTATGGATGGATAATCAAAAATACACCTGGACCATTGTTGACCTTTGGTGACTGAAGCCCCAGTAGGTACATAAACTACTGTACCAGTATATTTGCCTCCCTTCCGGCTCTAGCCAGAACCCCTCCAGAGACAGGGGCAGAGGGCTTTGTTTCGTTCACCCTTTTCCATTTATTACCTGCGTCAGTGTGACCAGAGCCTCTGACTGCCCAGGTGTTTGCACAATCTCGAGCCACGATGTCACAAGGGTTTAATGTGCTAACTGCCACGTGAGCCCCACACAGCAGGTGGAACACAGAGATCAGCGCACGCTGTGTCGCCAGCTGCAGTCGGCCTTCAGAGGAGGTTTGTTTGATCACTCAAAAGCTTTTTGAAATGCCGAATTAATTAGCGGCATGTACAAATTAAGAGATTCCGCACAAAAACACAAATTCTCAGTTTGTCGTATGAGGTTCGACGATCTGACAACACTGAGCCCACACCCACACCAGCAGTACCGTCCTAGAGCCAGATGGGGCTGTGGCCTTTCAGGGAAGTTTGAGTTGCCTGCGCCCACAGGCCCTCTGCCTCTAATGCCCCCCACACGGCCACTTTTGCTCATCTACAATACCTCCCTGACCCCCAAGGGATGTTGAGTTGTAAAGCACAGTGGGGGTAAAAAAAAAAAGAAAGAAAGAAAGAAAAAAAAAAAACCCTTGGAATCAGACAAACCTGGGAACCAGTCCAGGCTCTGTCACTGAGTAACGGGCGAGAACATAAGCACGGGGTGCAACCTGCCCACGCCTGTGTCTTTCTCTGGGAAATGGATATGGACAAGGACTAAACACGCCCGCAGAGGCGACACGGAGCCCATCACCCGCATGCCGGCCCATCTCCCATCCTCCCCACGGAGAACCACCCTGTGCTGTCACTGCTCCTTTCAGAGTTTGTTCCCACTGTTTCCTCGAGCTCAGTTACCCACTGAAGTCACTCACTCCCTCCTAACACTGGCTTCTGTGTCTTTCCCCTTTGCTCCCGGTTGAACTTTCTCTGTCCAACTGATGCTTGTCAGTGACCTCCCTGGTCCCCCGTTTTCTCACTCTGCGCTTGCCAACAGTTCTAACTGTCCAAGTTAGAGGGAGGACCTCCCTTCTGACCCCTGTTCTATGTGCCCAGACAGCACCAAGCAAACAGAGAATGCCCAGATGATTAAACTGGAAACAACTATTTACTGAACAGTTGCATAACCCTTTTCCGATCCACAGGAAAACGTGACTTGTCCTTTAACTGTGTTGCCGGTTGTCTGAGTTGCAAACTTTTTCCTTCTCATTTATATTGGAGAAGACAGAAGTGGCTCGAAATCTAGGTAACAAGGTAACAGATGCCAGGATCCAGGGGAATGGAGAGAGGTGGAAACGGAGAGTTACCATTCGGCGCATACAATTGTCAGTTATGTGAGACAAATACATTCTAGAGATCTGTTACACAACACCATAACTATATTTACCTAAATATTATCGCCTCTTCAAATTTTAAGAGGTAGATAATGGGTTATGTGTTCTTAAAAATAGAAAAGCGAATAATAAAACCCACAAAAAGACAAAAGAAAACTTTTGGAGGTGAAGGATGTGCTTATTATCTTAATTGTGGTGATCATATGTACATATTTACATACTTATCCCAACTCATCAAGTTGCCTACTTGAAATGTTTTTCAGTATGTCAGTTGTACCTCAGAGAGTTGTTCAAAAAATGCAAAAAAGAAAAATCTAACTTGAAAACCAGTTGCTGATTTTATTCACATTTCTGGAACCTCTTTTACTACTTTTGTCTTGATAACCTATTGTTTACCCATATGCCATCAGTGTCTAATGAGATGAAGTATTAGTAAATTTAGTAATAATAATGGCAGTAATGATGAATTCATCTCCTTCATTCACCCACTGTCACCTAATGGTCACTAACCTCTAGCATTCTGCCTCCGGAATGTACCTTGTGTTCACGCATCTGCTCAGACCCTCACTTCTAGCCACTCCAGTCTGAGCCTTCCTGATTTCTTGAGTGGAAAATGACAACACAATCACAGCTGCTCTGGCCCCACCCACTTTGGATTCAGACTCATCTCACCTCCATCCAGTAGATAGTGATGTCCATTACCAAGTCTAATATTGTCACCTTCAACTGTTTTTCTTCTCTGTCTCTTTCTGTCTCTGTCTGTCTCTCTCTCTCTCTCCCTCCCTCCTTCTGTCTCTCATGGTACTAGGGATTGAGCCAAGGACCTTCACACAGAGCTGTATCCCTAGCCTTTCATTTTTTGCTCAAACTTAGCAATCTTCCTGCCTCACACTCTCAGACCGCCAGGATGACAGGCTTGCACCACTGAGTCCAGCTACCTCCTTCCTTGAAATAACTCTTGATTTTCATTGCCCTTGGATTGACATTGTAGTAAGGAACAATAAAGACACAGCTACCTCCTTTGAAGGAGTTTACTGTCTTCTGACAGAAAAGCAGCAAAGTTGCTAAGAACTGTAGGAGCTCTGTAGTTGTGGTAACTTCTGTAAATATTGTTCATAAATATCTCATTGAAGGGACTTTCTAGCTGCTGCTATTTATACATTGAAGGTCTCTTTGACCAGGTTCTAGTGAGTAAAGGCAAGGAAGGAGGAAAGCTTTGATAGCAGCTTCTTATAAGAATAAAATTCTTTTCTGAGCATTCAGTGTAATTGTCTCATTAAATTTTCATTGAACAATCTTTTTGAAAATGTTTATTGACTGGTATATTCCAGGAATGGTGTGAGAAAATGAGGCTATGGAAAAGATTAAGTCAGATATACGAGAGAAAGTTTAATATCCTAACAACAAAAAGTAGTAAAATTATAATTAAAGCAATTACTGTAAAAGAACAGTTGTGAGTGGCGTGGTAGATTTAACAGGGAACTGGTTGTATTTTTAGGAGCAGGAAATATTTAGGGGAAGACTTAAAATATGAAGACTTAGAAAGACAAAAGAGAGAAAGATCAACTCAGACACTGAAAGTGTTAACATGAAATGAGATTAAAAAACTGTTGCATAGAAAGACTTGGTGAGTATATTATCTCCATTTTACAGAGGAAAAGACTGAGGCTGAAGGCAATGAAACATCTGTCCAAGGTCACTTCCCTGAAGTGACACTTCCAACAGACGCCCAGGGCAGCCACACTCCACGTTGCTCTCTGGACTGCAATGGAATACTGCCTCCCTGTGTTCTTTTCACAAAACAGAAGCATGGATTTAAATCAAGAATCCTAGATTTATTATATTAGGCATTTAAGAGAGCCCTTCTTTATTACATTTAACAACTACATATAGAATTTTAATTACATAATAGTTATACACATTAAAAGCTACATAGCAATTGAAAAACAATGACCCATGATAATGTATGAGAAATTCTTAATTGCATAATTAATTTTATTGATGCAAAAATCCAAATCACTTAATTACCTAAATCTTATAGTTTGGCAGTTTCCATTGACCAGCATAGTTGGGGGATTGCCAATTCCTCACTCCTTTGTAAATTCCAGTTCAAGATTTTTTGAGATTTCTTTTGTTCTTCACTGCTCAATGTAACATTTCAAAGACAATTCTATGACACCATTTCTACGAGGGTTCTACTTCTTACCTTAGGTTATCTCCATGGAGGCAGAGGTGTAAAGCAGGTGGTGCAGACCTGTAATCTCAGCACTCAGGAAGGCTGGGACGGAAGAATCACACAACTGAGTCCAGCTGAAGCAACTTGGCAAGACTGCCTCAAAACCAAAAATAAAAAGTGTGTTGCGTGCTGTGGACACATCGCACAGGACAGCCCTGGGCTTGATTTCCAGTACTCTCCCTACACATACATACTTCTACCTATTTATGGAATTGCAAAGCTCTGGGCAGAGGAGGCGCCATGTCACATGGGGTCGCCTTTGGTGTTGTTGCTGTTACCATTGTTCTTGGTGCTGCGGACTGAACCCAGGGCTTTCGCACTGTGCTACATTCCCATCCCTTTTTTACTTGCATTTTGAGACCAAGATTCACTGAGTTGCCCAGGCTGGGATTGAGCTTGCAATCCTTCTGCCTCAGCCTCGTAGAGTGCTGGGTTATAGGTGTAAACCACCAAACCCAGCTTGGTTGACTTTTTTTATTGTACCTTTAACAAGATAGGGAAAAGATTTGTGTCCAGACCTTCTTTGCATCACCTGCCACCATTCCTTCTGGATGACACACTCATGAAGAGACACTTATTTCTCAAAAAGTTCATTTACTCTTGGAAAACCTATTAAGAAATCTTCCTCTTTCAGAACTGAATTCTCTTTCCTTTGGCTCACTTATTGGTCCCAGCTGTCCACTTTGAGGCAGACAGAGAAAATCTGCTTCCTCTTCAATGTAACTAGCCCACTGGATGTTATTACGCATCTGTTAAAATGACTCTACTAACAATTAAAAGCCCAGTAACTGCTACGCTACGTTTGAGTTTTACCTCCTGGTTGTGAATGTGAAAGTCTCTCTGATCCACACTTCTGCAGAAGGGAGGATTTTCAGGTGTGATGTTCTCCAGGACTTCCAAGGCTAGACATGCTGATAATATTTTTGACACCTCATCTTTCTTCCTAGGCTGACCTTACTTCCTCCAGCCAATCAAAATAGGAAATATTTATTGACATCTCTCAACATTTCTCCCAATTTTGCATATCTATACATAATTAGTACTTCAATATAAATGCAATCATTATTATGTACAATTTTCGTAGCTTTCATTATAAACATTTGGACTCAATTAAAAGATAATCTTTTGGCTCTAATAAATCAAAAATGAAAGGGAAAGTTTTTTCTTCAAGGATAATTAGATGCAAAACTGCTAGTAGTGAAGTCAAAGGCCTGCTAGCTGCGCTTCCACACCGACTTCATCTTTGGTGGCCCTTCCCATTGGCAGAATTGAAGGGAATACTCACTTTCTAATCTAATAAATTTATGAAATTGACACTAACTTCCTGGTTTACTCGTATGTCTGCTTTAAACCCAGAAACAGGGTCTTGCAGTAGTCTAATCCTCTTAGCCAGATATGAGTCGTGTGCTCCTTCTAAAAGGCAGCCTTAGTATTTCCCAGACTATGGGGTCTAGACATAAAATTAATGACTTCTGTTATATCAGAAAAAGGATTGCTGGGCAGGGGAAAACACTGGAACACATAACAGTATAGGATGATTCCTAATGATAGCTCTTACCTCTCCTCAATATACCCTGTGAGTAGATATGGGCAGAAAATAAGTTATCTTTTGGAACACTGAAAACATTCATATATGTTGAGCCTCACTTTAAGTTATGATCTGTGGCCTTAATTTAGAACAATTCTGGTTCCAACTTATCCAGCATTTTAATCTTTTAAGTTTACAAACATATGCCTTATATCTAGTGATATTCAGTCCATAAGAGGGGAGCAGAAAATGCTTACAAAACAGTTGCCAAAATTTTAAACAAAAATAAACCACATGGCACCACAAAAACAGAGAAAGTGTTCTTAATATAAACACTTTCGTCAGAGCTAAATATAAACTGTAATTTAGTTCTAATATATATCAACAATATGCAAGATATTGAAAGTGAAGAGGAAAATGCCATTCAATGAGCAAAGATGTTTGGTTATATTTATTTTTTTAAAAAATAAAAATTATAAGAGACCCAAAGAGGTCTGGGAAAAGGGTAAAGTATTGTGGAATCACAATAAAACAGAGCAGGAAGTTGTATATCACTAACATGGCTTAATTGTGAATAATACAGTCAATTATTACAGCTGAAAGCAAAGCAAATATTCTGTTTTCTTTGATTTAACACTTTTCCAACTTTTATCTTCAAGTAGAAGATTAAAATAGACGGGTTGATTGTAATTTTCTAAGCAGTCAGTTTCGCTTCTTGGTCACAGCATAGATTTTTCATGAGTTCACAACAAGGCAAGAAATTTGTTGATTCAATGAAAACAAGTTCCATAGGTTTAAAAAATAATGTAGTGACAGCTTTTCCACCAGCATTCAACTTTATGGAGTTCATTTGCCAGAAGAAAGTAAA
>PVKB01005143.1:0-108465 GCA_004027205.1 Ctenodactylus gundi | reverse complement strand
TTTTTTAATCCCAAAATGCATTAATATGTTTTCTTTTGATTAATATAAATGCATGAAATATATGCAGAACCCTAGAGTTTATTTTAACTCCCACATTGTACACATGAGGAAGCGGAGGCATGGAACTGTTATGTTCAGTTAGGTGGATATATCAAAGCTGGAACCTATGTCTGCGAAATTCCAGCTGTTCCCCTGAGCCGCCTTGTGGGTGATACACCCTTGAAAGTGTTTTTTGAAAGGCAATAACTACATTATTTTATTCTTCCATAGTCAGAACCCTGTGATGACTTTATATCTCAATTCAAACCAAGAAAAAAAATGTGAATTGTCCAGATGAATTGTTAGCTGGCCATGGGCTATTTTCAAAGAAGGAGCTGCTTGGGGATGTGGGTCTTTCTACTTGAGGAGAATCCTTCTGTTTGCACTGGAGTAAAAACAATAGTTTGCTTTAAAGTAAAAATAATGTCACTTCTTTGTTTAATGAATGCTAAGTCCATAACCCTGTAATATAATTAAGAGATCATCAGATACGGTTCAAATCTAACTGGAGAAATCAGGCGTACATATAGAACAGTCTTAAGAGAATTGAAGGAGAGTCATGTTATCAGCAGTAAGGGTTTTCTAAGGCAGCCATGCTTGTGGCCAAGAGACTAGACAGGCGAAGAAGAGAGTGGGTGGTATGTGGGAGGTGACAGCTGGGGTGTCTGGAGGACAGGCCAACAGCTGGGGCTGAGGAGTAGCTGGGGGCCGTAAGGAGGATGGAGAATATGGCAGAAGGGATTTTCTTAAATTTACATAAGGGATCTTTCTTACTGATTAGAGTCAGGCTGAAGAAAGCCCCAGGCATGCAAACGCAGAGTCCCTTATCCCAGTGGATGTGGAAAGCCTCTGAGGAGTCAGGAGATGGCATGCTGAGGTCTCGGGGACATGCAGCTGCCAGCCTTGCTCCCAGTTAGGCTGTCATCTCTTACCTGGGAAGATTAGGAGCTCACCTTGGCTCAGAATTCTAAGCCTTTTGGTGAAAGCAAACTTTGGAATATTTGGGATAAAATAATTCTACTGGAACAGCCCTTTCTCCTGGGTGGGGCTAGAAATCCTTCCTTAGATTCTAAATCTCCACCAGCAAAGCTGTCCTTCCCTCTGCTTCCCTGTTGGATCCCGGGGCACTCATGCATTCAGTAAATGTCTGTCTATCGGATAACATGCTGAGCACTGTCCCAGGCACTGGCGTACAGTGGCAGATAGGCCAGGCAAGCCTCTTGCCCTCACAGCCTAGCAGACAGACATAGAAAGTACAATGCATGAGGAAATAAAAACAAAATGGCTTTAGTTTGACAAGTGGATATAAGGTGATTGATAGCAGGTAAGTGGGGATGAGAAAACTCCCACAAATAGGGCCATTAACAAGGGCTTTTCCAAAGACAGGACACTTGATCTGACACCACAGTGACAAGACAGTGTTGGCATTCAGAGCCTGGGGAACATCAATCCAGACAGAACAGTAAATGCGAAGTTTCCCAGGTGAGACAGGGCTTCATATGTCAAGGCCTAGTTCAGAGTAGGTGGAACATAGTCGTACAAGGTGTAAATTCTGTGGAATGAAATCAGAGGCATGGAAAGGGATTTGATCATGTCAATCTGTATGGTTGTTGGTGAACTGTTTGTATTTGATTCTAAGAATCACAGGAAGCCACTGGAGGGTTTTATAGGAAAATGACAAAATCTGATTTATGGTTTTATCAGATCACTATGATGCATGTAGAGGGATGGATATTCATTATGGTATTGTGGGCAGGAGCAAAAATCTGGAAAATAACTAGCTGTTTATCAAGGAGACCAAGATAAGAAATTTGTGGTATGTGCATGCAGTGGACCACCAGGCAATTGTGACACTGTTTGTCAAGTGCGTATATGGTGACACATTCTGATATGAGTTTTCTGTGAGTAAAAAGACAAGAGGCGAACTATGGAGTGTAGGATGTTTTTGTATTTTTAAAAATAGAGTAGAACTCTAAAAGAGGAGGCTGTACAGAAATGAATTTTCTATCCAGCAGTTCCATATGCTTCCCTGTTGTACCACCAAGATCAAGTAACGTGTCCACCCCCGGCCAGTGCTGGCCACACAGTCAGCTATGCTGTAAGCTGGGACTCCATCTACTTTCTTGTTATCTTCAGTAAACGCCAGCCACCTGACATCGCTCTGCTCGAAGTTGCCTGTTTGCTCGTTTGCTCGTGCGTATTTGATAGGTTCTTAGTGGGAGAAATTCGTAGTAAGAAACCTGTCAGTCACACTCAGCATCTCCAACACGGGGCAAGTAAATCCGCAGGGAACGTGAAGCTGAGGATTGTGCTTCCTTCACATGCAAGGAGTTGGGGTGAGCCCACTACTTACCGTGGAAGGATTTCTTCCCTGAATCCTAACTGGAAAAGAAAACTGAGGATGGGGCGAGGCAGCGCACACGTGAGGTAGAATGGAGGAGGCCAAAGGACAGAGAGCCCTTCCCAAGGGGTCACCTTCCAGGGCTCAGCAGTGCACTTTCTTGTGCTCTGCCTTGCCTTCATCTTTCCTCCCTCTTCCTTCCTGTGTCCCACTCTAGAAGCCTTTCAGAAAAAGACGTGGGTCTGCCTAATCTGCCTCACTTCCAGGTGGGGTACACTGAGGCTGACTAAATACTTTAATCAACTTCATGATACTATCAGGAGCCATCTCAGAAAGCCACGAGTTTGCAAACTTATAGACAAGACTGACGTAGTATAGAATAATAACCAGTCAAGAAATTGAGTTAAAAAACAAGTTTGTTGACAAAATAACATCATTCAAATGAACAGAATTGTTTTATAGTTTAACCTAATTGTTTCAGCTCTCATTCTTTTCTACTTTTCTCCTTCAGTAAAGATTTGTAGTTGTAAAAAGAAAAAGTACTTTTACAATCTGGTATGATGCCAACATGGTGCCCTGCCCAGGAGCCCTAATGCTTGGTTCTAACAGTCTGTGTGACTCGAGGCACGTGTTCCTGTTTGCATGTATGTGTTTATGATACCCTTGAGGCCAAAGGTGGGATCTGTCTGCAGTTTTCTCTTTGAGAAGGATCTGGTCCTAGAGAAAGGGTTTTGGGTGGGAACGGTGGAACCCCCACAGCCCCAGAGCATGAGAGGGCAAAGAGGAGGGCAAGAACACATCTGCATGCTCCTGTGGGTTTGCCCTTGGAGGTATTCTGAGCAGCAAATGTTATCACCAGTTTTCCAGAGCACTGAGATTTCCCCCTACGTGGACCCCCTGGGACCCCCTTGAGCAGTGGGAATGGCACAGATACCATGCAGCTTTCCTGGTAAATGTGAATCAGCTCACACTTGCTCACTAGGCTGGGGTGGAACAGTTCTAAGGGAAGCCCCACCAATTATAATAGAAGCAGCACTGTATCCAAGATAAGGCCCAAACTTGTGAAATTTAGCAACATATCATAAAGCTATGACAGCTTCTTAATCCTATGATTGTTAAACAGCACAGCCAAGACATCAAAGTCATAGCATATTCCTTCATTCATCATTTATTGAGCAACTGCTTACCTACCTGCCACTTGCAGTGCTAGGCATTAGGGAGACAAGACCATTAGGACCCAGTCCTTGACAACCAGCTCTCCAGTTTGGTAGAGGCAAATCATGTATGTAAACAATGGCAACACAAGCCAAGGCAGGTGCAGGTTGCTACAGGAACAAGGGAAGGCACCTGATGCAGCCTCGTGGGTGGTAGACGACATCAGAGAAGGCTTCCTGGACTTAAGGAGCCCTCAGAGACCACCTAACCCAACCTATCCCTGCATCAACAAAGAGACTAGGACCCAGAGAGGCCAGAGAACATGTCCAGGTCAGCACAGCACATGAGTTGGGAGCAGGAGACCTAGTAGGAGAGGGAGGACCCCCCTACAGTTCCCAACCCCCCACGATATCCTTCCCACAGGAATGTTTCCTGGATGGCACCTGAGCTACGTTGATGTGAAGGACAACAACCGCGACGAGACCTTTCGCTTCCAGTGTGACTGCTGGCTCTCCAAGAGCGAGGGTGACAGGCAGACAGTCCGTGACATTGCATGTGCCAACAACGAGATCCGTGATGAGCTGGAAGAGACCAGTACGTGGGGATTATGTGGGCCTAGCTGCTCTGAGATGCCTGGGCTGAGTCTTCAAGTTAGAGGAGCGTTGGCACAGGAAGAGGTGGGGGTCGTGAGGGAATGAGAAAACACCAGCACAGCTCCGGGGGAGTCACTTGCCTGATTGGGAAGGTTCTATGGGGGATGCCTGAGTAAACACCTCGGTGTTGCTTGGTGAGTCTGGAACTGCCAAGAGAGTGGTGCCAACTCATGGTCCTGAATCATAGGGACCGATTAGGCAGCAGGACACCCATTGGGCACAAGCCGACTCTGGCCCAAAGGCAGTGCCGAGCTGCGGAGCTTAGTGTGAAACCTCTCTGGTTTAGTCTTTCGTGGTACCGGGATTAAACACAGGGCCTTCACTCTGAGTTACATTCTCCAACCCCTTCTTATTGTTCATTTGAGACCTGGTCTTGCCAACTTGCCCAAGCGGGGCTCAAATTGGCAGTTGTCCTGTCTCAGCCTCCAGTAGTGCTGGGGTTACAGGCCTGTGCTACCAGACTGGGCTTCTGATTTATTTTCATATCGTGAACTAAATTCAACGGATGCCTGCAACAAGGGCTACCAAGTTGAGCCTTCCTAGAAACAGAGCGCAAGAGGAGGAAGCCTCGTCAGCAGCCATCCTCCTCGTCCCTTCTTCACGAGATATTTAAAGGGAAAGAGTAATTTCCCCTGAAGGTGATGGCATCAGGTCTCGACAGGTGTCTTTAATACACACATTAGTGTGACGGTCCAGCTGACTAAAAGAAAATGTCATCAAAAGTAGAGCTGATGTTAAAAATTTTTTTTTTCAACCTTGGTTACTGCTGCAACACTAACTGCACTAAGAGATAAAACCCCAAATCTCAGTGCCTCTCAGCACAACAGAATTTCCTTCTCACTTCTGTAATACACGGTCCAGCACAGGTGTTGGGTGGGAGGCCTCCCCATGCTCTTTCTACCTAGGCTTCTGCAATTTCCAACACGTGGCTTTCACATTTCTGCAGAAGGGGAAAGGTCAGGAAAGTATATTCTCCTGCCTTCTTAACACATTAGCTCACATTCTATTGGAGAACACTAGTCACGTGGCTCCACAGATGCAAGCACACCTGGGAGTTGTGGTCCCTGTCGATTAGCCCCTTGCCCGGGACCACCTTATACCATGGAATGGAAGTGTGTGTCATTAGTGGAAAGCCACATACACTCTATGCTAGATCATACAGACAACCCAGTGATGAAATTAGCTATCCTGAGAGGTGGTGATCCCCGAGTCTGTGGGAGCACTCAAATGAGAGCTGAACACCCGTTTTCAAGTTTCCTGTAGAGCAATTCAGAGGGTGTGTTCCAAGCTTTGTAACTGTACTTCTCTGTAACTATTTTATTCTTGATGGTATAAATGTCGCACACTGCCTTGTGGCCTCCGGTATGTTTGTACTGACTTTCACATACGTGTTTAGTCTTTGTGTACCTGAAAATCTCCACAGGTCTCGTGGTCACTTTCTGCAGTGCTACTAGGTTTGAGGCTTAGAAGGTGTTCCATGAGTTGGTGCCTACTGAATGGAAAATATTGTGGTTCTTTTCCTTGGAGATTTGTGTTATAGTCACAGGGAGAAACTTAAGCTCCCCGTAAAACAGGATGAACCCCTGAGGCTTCCAGGCCGTTGGTGTTCCTTGCAAGAGAAATTTACAACATTTGGAGCAGTATCACTGAAGCTCCTTCCCAAATTTCCCAACAGCCAAACAGCTGTTGAGGCCCATGGGATTTAGGTTGGCAGGAGGTTGCAGAAGGAGATTAGTTCTGGAATGATGTGTGGGCGTGGGAGATGGGAGAGCAGGAGCACTAGCCAGGAGAGGGCCTGAATAGGTGTATCATTGTCATAAGCCTGCAGGGGGCAGCACAGCACTCTTGAGGGAGGGCAGGCACGTGCTGGGGACAGAGGGGTGGCCTGGAAGGGAGTATAAGCAACCACATCTATGTTTTCTGGAAGTTTCCCTGGAACATCCAAACCCTCATCTAACTTTATTCCATTAACTATATATAATAAATCCATAGTAAGCACCTGGAACAGAGCCCTAAATATGTGTGAATAAAACAAAGACTCCACCTTTGTGGCACTTTCATTTCCTGTTGCTGACCCCTCAGATGCTCAGTCTGTGAGCATAAATACCCCCCTGTTTGAACAGAAGTGTGAAAGCATTCTGTACCTCTTCAGGTCCTCCAGTCCAGTCCCTACCCCTGCAAGGTACTAATTCACACCTCATATCTTGCTGTCAAGGATTAGGAAAAAAAGAATCAGAAAGGCTAGGTGATGCATCTAAGGCAGCTGCACTGGCCCGGATGCTTTGTTTTTATGGGGCCTGGCTGGCACTCCAGACTGATCTATTGCCCCATCTCCTTAGCCTCCTGTTCATGCCTTCATCTCCAGCTCTTGTTAGCAGTCCTGGAAGCTGCACCGGGCCCTCTGCAAGCATCTGCCTCTGCAGGTGATTCCAAAATGCATTCAAAGCCAAGAACCATTGGCAATCTTCATTTACCACTGTCATCCGAGTCCACCTCCAGAGAGTCTGTTGCAATTAATTCACAGCATTATGGTTTGGATCTAGAATTCCTCTCCATGGCTATACTGAGAACTTGGCTGAGAGCTGAAGGCTTTTGGAAGGTGATGGGATCATGAAGTCTGTAACTCAATCAGTGGATTAATTCATGGATGGATGTGTAATTTGGTAACATTATTAGGAAAAGATAGAGACTTAGGAGATAGGGTTTAATTGGAAGAAGCAGGGGACTGTGGGCACGGCTTTGAAAACTATATCTTGTCTCTGACACCTTTGCCCCCAGATCTTCCCTTCTCTCTGTGCCTCCTGGCTACCATGAAGTGAGCAGCTCCTGTATGCTACGTCCTTCCGCAATGTATTTGCCTCACCACCAACCTAAAAGCAATAGAGTTAGTTGACCATGAACTGAAACTATGAGCCATAATAAATCTTCTCTAAAGTGATTTTCTCAGATATTTTATTAGCAACAAAAAGCTGACAAGTGTACTGGTTAAGGCTTGGACAGCGAGATCACATGCTCATGGGTGTCATGCATACACTCATGCACATATGTGGGAACACACAAACATCTCTCTTGCTGGGGCTTCCTCCAGCTGAATGAGTGTCTTCCTCCTAGAAACCCCCCTTTCCCTGCCACCTCACTCATGAAGGCTTTTAGGCCTGCTTCATCAGCCTTATCTGCAAAGTTTCCAGCTGAAATATAGTCCAGCTTGCTGGCCAATTCTCAAAGATGGAGCACCCACTGCCTTGCCAGGAAGTCCTGTTAAAGAATCCATCTTCAGAGTAATGTCTTGAAACTTCCATCCTCTGGTAGTTCCAAAGAGATTGAACAGAAACTATCAGGAATTGTTAGGCGCATGCCTGAAACCCAAATCCACAAAGGCTCCAGGGTCTATCTATATTGGTTCCCAGAATTTGAAAGTCTTGAGTGGCTCTAGCTGACCTGGCTGTCTCCAGAGGCCGCGAGTGTCTCCACCATCACTCTTTTCTCCTCAGCTCTGCTTCCCCCAGCATGTCAACTTTATTATAGTGCAGATTTTCTCTGCATCACAGGAAGATGATTGTTGGTAGTGTCAACCCAACATCATTATCGATGAATAGCCTCAGTGATAGGAAGGAAAGTATCTCATTGGAAGGACTCTGATTGGACAGGCCCAGACTCAGACACTAGGAGACACTTGGACTATGCACTAGGGGAGCCCCTACCGTGTGGCTGGGACAGGTGGAGTTAGGATTAGGGTTAGGACTGACATTACACTGGGCTGCAGGTGTAGCATCCCTCCCTTTTGTTCTCTTGATCCCATCTCTGAGAGAAGGCAAAGAAACAGAGCAAGCCCTTTGGCTGCAGAATCACAAATCTTCAAGGATTCATTGACTTCATCAACAGCTATATGCCTAGGGGCACTCCAGACAAACATTTATTGTGTCCTCGTGCATGTACGCTGCATGTCTGGCCTGGGCCCTGAGGGAAAGGTTGGACTACAACATACCTTGGTGGCACCATCCCTCACATTCTCCCCTCTGCCTGGAACACGTCTCTATCTTCTGCTGCTTGCAAAAGGCCAAGCCCAAACATCCCCTCCTTCATGAGGCTTCCTGTGATTAGTCCAATCACTTATTCCTTTACTCAGTAACTACTTACTGAGCGCTTAGGATGTGCCAGTGGCTGTTCTGGACCCCTGGTCGTCAATCACGAAAATAAAGATCCCTGCTTTCGTGGAGCTTGCATTCAAGTAGGAGCAATAAACAATAAAATAATGTAATGAAGCAAATGAATGATATTCTTATTGGTATTGCTAATAAATAAAATAATGAACAAATAAATAACACAGAAAGTTAGAAGGTGATAAACACACAAGAAAATAATACAGCGAGGTAAAGTGATAAAGTTAGAGTGGTTGGGATGATCTCCCCGAGAAGGTGGCATTTGGTAAGGAGGAAGAGGAGGGGTCCAAGGCACTCGGAGGGGAAGCCTTCCAAGCAAAGCGAAGGACCACTGCAGAGCTCTGCAGCAGGAGCGAGGAGGCAAGAGGCTGGGAAGAGAAAGAGAGAGAGAGTCCAGGAAGCTGAGATGGGAGAGGTCAAAGGAGCAATTTCCCTGCACCCCACAGCACTCCATCCCTTTGCTGTAAAGGTATGACCTTCTGTTGTACGGTATGATCCATGTTTGTGCCCGACCCTGGAGAGGGAGTTCTAGACTCAACAGATTCAGGTTCAGTCCCGACACCAGGGCACCTGCTGGATTTGGATTGGATGAATGAGCATCCATGCAGATATGCTGTCTGGAACAGCAGGGCGGGGAGACAGACAGGTGAGCCTGCGTGAGGAACAAGTTCACAGGTCTCCTGAGGTCTTTTGCTTGCCAAGCCTTTTCCCTCTGCTTTTCCTAGCTAGGCTCCACCTCTCCTTCCTTATCTTCTCAGCATATGATCTCCTGGTTGCATCTTTGGGGACTCATCCATCCCTGAAAGTCAGATCCCAGTATCTCCCAAGAACTCATCCCCACCCACTGCTTTGTTCCCAGGGGCTCTGGAATTCTCCAGCAAAGAAGTTGCTACTATAAATGAAGCAGGAAGGATCGTCCTAGCCCCAGAACTGTGCAGTTCTGCTTGCAGCACCAGACTGTGGCCATTCTGCCCTGCCTCCCACAGTGTCAGATGGAAGTCCCTCAGGGAGTGGCCGTTGTGCTCTCAGAGGTGGGCGGGTGCTTCCCCCTCCTGACCCTCTCCCCCATCCTCTATTGCAGCCTATGAGATCGTCATAGAAACAGGCAACGGAGGTGAAACCAGGGAGAATGTCTGGCTCATCCTGGAGGGAAGAAAGAACCGATCCAAAGAGTTCCTAGTGGAAAATTCTTCGAGACAGCGGGCTTTTCGGAAGTAGGCAGAGGAGTGCCTATAGGGAATGTTTGTGGGGTGGGTAACAGAGGGATCCCAAAAACCTCGCCCCCTGGGGGGAGCCTTCAGTCTACTAGTGGTCCTGATGAGCAAGTACTTACTGAGTATCTACTGTGTTCCAGGTCTCTGCTACCTGCTGCAAACGTTATTCTGCGTCCACAAAGGTGTGGAGCTCACCTCTTCCACCAGAGCCTCCTCTGTGACCACTTCATCTCCTGCTCCCTCCACAATTGCTAGTATAGCTCCATAGCCCCCCTCAACTCCAATATTCTGTTATCTTAGTCCATTGAGGGTGCTACAACAGACTGCCCTGGCCAGTGGCTTATAAACTACCGTGGTTTCTCTCTCATAGCTCTGGAGGCTGGAAGTAAAAAATAGAAGTACCAGCAGATCCCGTGTCCAATGGGGGCCAGCCTCCTTGTTCATAGAGAACCATCCTCTTTCTGGGTTCTTGTGCAACAGAAGGGGTGAGGGAGCTGTCTGGGTCTCTTTTGTAAGAACATTGGTTCCACTTATGAGAGCCTTACTTGACGGTCTCCACCAAATGCTATCACACTGAATATTAAGTTATGACAAATGAATTTTGGAGGGAAACAAACTTTCAGTTTATAGCAATCTTTGCTCAAATTTCGTCTCCATCAAGACCATGTCTAAATTCCTTAGACTGGCGCTCATAGACCATCACTGATTACCCACACTCCCATCTTCTCTAACACCATTTCTCTCACTAAGCCCAAATTCCACCCAAGCCAAAGTTCCCTAGAAATAGCTGTGTCTCTACACCCTCTGCTTTCAATGCATAATTTCAACAAGACGGATCCATACCAGGGACTCTTCTCCTCTTCTCCTCCTTCCTCCACCCTCTGGGTCTTCTCACCACCCTCAGCTCCACACCTAGGGTATAACCTTCCTCCCAACTCCAGCCTACTTAATGACACTACCATTCATTGGTGTCGGAACAAGACAGCTGGTAGAACTTTTTCATTCCAAGTGTTTCTTTCCAAAATTAGGCTGAATTCTTCAAGGAGTGAAGGGCTGACATCTTGCCTGTCAATCCACCCTAGAATACAGGAAGCACTTAAGATATGCTTACATTCTTCAGTGGACAGAGATAGCTCATTGGCCATGCCTTTGCTTTTGCAGGGGAACCACAGATACATTTGAGTTTGACAGCGTCTACTTGGGAGACATTGCCTCCATCTGTGTGGGCCACTTGGCCAGAGAGGACCGGTTCATTCCCAAGAGAGAGCTGGTGTGGCATGTCAAGACCATCACTATCACTGAGATGGAATACAACAATGTGTATGTACAGCACTGGGAAAATGGAAACTGGTGTGAGGCAAATGGTCAGGGTGTGGGGAGCTGTCCCTGTCAAGCCTGAGGTCACCTTACTTAAGAAGTCTACAAGACAAAACAGGAAGAGGCAGCTATCTTGTTTTGTAAACTACATATCTACCACCAGAGAAAGAGGCCTAGACTAGGTGACCTAAAGTAGCCCGGCCTTTGAATCCAGGGAGGATTCTCTGAAAGAATCCTGAGAAAGTCGCAGGGTGCCAGGCAGCAGCGCCTGGCCTTTCTTTCCCTTTCTACTTTCTATACAGATACAGGAACACAGCTGTGAGGCCTGCTGCTCAGGAAGCCACAGTGAAAGCCTCCCCTTGGGTAGCTAGTTACCAGAGACCAAAGGGGTCATCCAATGTCACACCTGCCTCTGAGCATCCACATGAAGGCCTCTGCATTTCTCCCATCAGGGTCTTCTAGAAATTCAAGCATTTCTGGAGGATTAGGAACCATAGTTACCTGGGCAACACAGGCACAGCTGGCAATTTGCCTAATTAAAAGTACTTGGTAACCATGCTGGAAGCGGAAAGGGCCCTGAGGCTCTGGAAGGTCAGAAAGATGCAGAGGAACAGCCAAGGATGATGGAAAGGGCAAGCCAAGGCCAAGGCTTGCCTGGGGTGGGTGAGTAATTGTGGAGTGTGGTGCCCACAAAGCCAGCCTGCTGCTTGCTGGGGGAATCCCACCCAAGGCATTGCGGGCTCCTCTCTCACTGTGTCCCTTCCTGGAGCTGGTCTGCCCATTTACCTACTGGAACCTTTCCTGCAATTGGGAAGGTGGCCATGACCTGCACAGAAGCAGCAGCCGGGCACAGGCCTTAGGATCCGGATGAGTCCCTCGTCTTAGGCTCTGATTCAGAAGCTCATGCATATCAGGGCAATAGCTATCCACACTCCGCGGGTGGCTCCCTGCATTTGGCTTCCCTGGACAAGCTTCTCCTTGGGGAAGGGGGTAAGAAAAGGTCCTGAGCACTGAACCTCAGGCTTAGTCAGCCTAGGCTGCCACTTTAAAATATCTTACGCTTTAAGGCTTAAACAATGCATGTTTATTTCTCACAGTTCTAAAAGCTTGACGTCAAAGATCAAGGTGCCAACATGGTCAGGCTCTGGTGAAGCCCTCTTCCTGGCTTGCAGACAGCCACCTACTCATTGCATCCCCACACGACAGAACACAAGCTCTGTTGTTGCCCTGTTCTTTCTTAGGGCACTAATCCTATCATGATGGCCCCATCTTATGACTTCTTCTAACTCTAGTTATCCTTATGTTTGTGTAGTCCAGGGGGTTGAGTCCAGGGTCTTCACACAAAGCTACATCCTCAGCCCATTTTTATTTTAATTTTATTGCATTAGGGTCTTGCTCTGTAGCCCAGGATGGGCTTGGACTCAGCACGATCACTTGCTTCAGCCTCCCAAGTGCTAGGATTACAGGCATGCATCACCACACCCAGCCTTATGTGGTGCTGGGGAAATGAACTCAGGGTCTTGTGCTTGCAAGGCAAGCCCTTTAACCACTGGTCCATTCCTGCAGCTCTCAGCCCATCATTTAAATTTTTGTTTTGAGACAGAGTTTTACAAAGTGGCTAAGTTACCTGGGCTTCCCAAATACCTCTTTAAAAACTGGCTTCCAAATATCCAGGTACCTCTAAACTTGAGAGAGAGAGAGAGAGAGAGAGAGAGAGAGAGAGAGAGAGAGAGAGAGAGATTCTCATCACCTCCTGGTACCCAGCCTTGGAAGGGGAGAGGTGAAGCCCTGAGTCTCCCACTCCACAGTCCTGGGCTGAACTGGTAGGGTTCTTTTTTACCCAGGGAAAAGAATCAGCCTGTCCCAAGCGCAGCATCTTTTCCTTGGGGTGAGATCTGTTTTTGGCTTGGCTGGTGTGGAAGGTAGGAGAGAAGAGGTATCTGTGGGAAAGGGCTCTTCCTAAAGTGAAGGATGCAGGGAGTCCAGGTTCCTAGATGCTGGAGTTGTCATCAGACAGCTATATGGCCTCAAGCAATTTCCCGTTACTTCCTTCGGCCTTACTGTCCTGCTGCCAGAGGGTAAGGAAGGCTGGGGTGTTCTCAGAAGACCCAGCTCACTCCTGCCTGTAGGTCTCAAGCCTGTTGTTTCTGAGGAATAAAAAAATATCTCCCCTTGCAGATGCCACCTACATGCTGCCAGGGAACTCTGCAGACAGGTTTCCTCATTGCAGCTACTTACATGGCACCATTCTAGGACACACTTAGACACTTGCGTTACAAACACCACTTAGGGCTGTGTACGCATGCGTCCACAGTTCCTTGCTAGCTACCACACTATCCGTACTTGAATTTCCATGAATTACATTAATGAACTTAATCACAATCTCTTAGAAGCACAATAACCTCAAATTTCCAACTCTCAGCCTTTTCCCACTCTAACCCTGGTTTTGCAGAGTGCTTTTTCCCTTTCTCGGTCACTGTAATTCTCAGGATTTTGCTTGGTGGGCCCACAAAGAGGCTTTTATTTATCTTTGAAACCCAAAACACCTTTATCGTGTTGTCTTAATAGGATATCTAATTCATATCCATTATAAAAAATCAAGGAATACAGAAAAATAAGTAAAAAAAAAAGTAAAATGTTCTACAGCCCTACCCAGCAGAGATGGCCACAACGAACACGTGGTGACTCCATTCTCCCTGTCATTTTCCAAACATCTTACCCATACGGTGCTCACAGAAGGGTGATCACATCACACCTGTTTTTAACTTCAAATCATCTCTTTGTATTCATCTTCCTTCGCTTTCACCTTTGGTCTTCCTGGTCTTTTTGCCTCCATTTCCAGCCAGCCGTGACGCCACCAAGTCCTTGAGTCCCACATTTGGTAATCTTCTAATTGTGCCTGTTTAAAAACAGTTCCTTATATCTATACTAGGGAGTTTTTTTAGCTATTCAAAATAATGAATTAAATATGTACCAGATGAATTGGAGCAATTCCCAGGAAGTGTTGTTGAGTGAGAAAAGCAAGACACAGGAAAACATGTCTTATGTGATGCTGTTTAGTAAAGGAAACACTGACATCCCCATATGTCGATGTGTACGTGGGTCTGGGCAGAACTGGGTAGAACGGAGGGAACTTTAGCAGACTGCGGCACAGGTTATGTGAGGTAAAAGTGGGGTGCTGGAGTGAAAGGGAGACAGAAAGAAGGAGACGGAAGCAGTGCGTTTGGAAAAGTGGATTGATGATCATGTGACTCTACATTTACATAGAACTATCCATACTGGTAGGCATATGCATAAAAATACATTTTAAAAACATTTTAAAACAAAGAATGCAAGCATATCCTCCTCTAAGAAATTCTTGTGCATAATGACAATCCAAAGACATCAAGTGGTACACTGATGTCAAAACAGGCTAAGTATTTCCTGTGAAGCACTTTCCAGTGGTTTCTCCTGAGGCCACAGGGCTCCTGGATCTGGATCATGTCAAGCAGTGACTTTTCTCCTCCTTAATTCCAGAACATTGGAGGACGATACTCAGAGCTGTTGACCAGAATGTAAAACCTGGTCTTTCACGAACATGCAGAGAAATAAATTATTTTTTTCTTTTAAGAACTTTCATCTAGGGTTGGGGCATAGCTCAACGATAGAGAATGTGCTTAGCCTCCTTACGGGCCCAGGTTCACTCCTCTACGCCAAGTATATCTCAAGATATGATGTTTTATTTTTCCACTGTTCAGTACCCTTCTCTTGCTGCATTCCTGGAGTCATTAGCCAACTATATCCTGACATAGTTGAAACTATGGTGAATGTTTTAAAGTGTGTTACAATGATAAATATATTGTCATCAGTCTCCCTCAAAAACTCCCCTCACTTGGAAAACACCGATCCCACCATTCCTGTCACTTTCTGAAGCAGGTCTGGTATCCTCTTTTGTAAAATCAATGCAGGACATTGAGGCAGCCACGACAGCATAATTAAAGACACTCAAGAAAGAGGACTTCCAGAATTGCTTCCAAAAATGGCAAGAATGATAGGATAAGTTTGTCTGAAGAATCAGGAGGGTATTTTGAGGTGAATTAATTGCAATGTGTCTTTTATTGTAATCATTTGGCTTGATTTCAGCCCTCACTGTACCTTTTGATCACATCGCTTATTTCAGAGTTGCTGATCTGTGCTATCGACAGCTGCGTCAGCAGTGTGGAGGGGAAAGAAATCATAGCAATTGTTCATCCCAAACCTAAGCAGCGAGAAGCAGGGAGACCAGCTAGGACACCACGGAGGAGTCCAGGTAGACGATGGCAGTGACAAGGGCCAGAGCAGGGCAGGTGTGAGTGCGTGGGTATTTTTTCAAGTAGGCTGATTCTGGATCTGTGTTAAGGATGGAGTTGGCAGGCTGTGCCTGTGAATTGGCTACAGAATGTGAGTGCCAGGAAAAGGCAAATGAAGGAGCCGTCGGAAGGGTGAGATGTCACTCCGCTGTGACTTTTAAGATACACCCTAGACCCGCATTTCACTGCCGCCATTCCCAGCCTCAGTGTCTGGGCTGGAGCCCTGGAAAGGCATCGTTACTGTGCAGAAGGGTGTGACTCTGAGCACCCTGTGTTCCCGCCCTCTGCCAGGTACTTCTTTAACTGCGATTGCCTCATCCCCCTCAAGAGGAAGCGGAAATACTTCAAGGTCTTTGAGGTTACCAAGACTACGGAGAGCTTTGCCAGTAAGATCCAGAGCCTGGTGCCCGTCAAGTACGAGGTCATCGTGACGACGGGCTACGAGCCAGGGGCGGGCACTGATGCCAACGTCTTCGTGACCATCTTTGGGGCCAACGGGGACACGGGCAAGCGGGAACTGAAACAGAAAATGCGCAACCTGTTTGAGCGGGGCAGCACGGACCGCTTCTTCCTGGAGACCCTGGAGCTGGGCGAGCTGCGCAAGGTGCGTCTGGAGCACGACGGCAGTGGCTACTACTCAGGCTGGCTGGTGGACAAGGTGGAGGTCACCAACACCAGCACCGGGGTGGCCACCATCTTCACCTGTGGCAGGTGGCTGGACAAGTCCAGGGGGGATGGGCTCACCTGGAGAGACCTCTTCCCTTCTGTGTGAGAGGCTGCCGGGCCACACCTCCCTGTCTCACCTAGGTGCTCAGCACCCTTCTCCTCAGGTGTCTGGGCACAGGGACGAGGGTTGGCAGGCTGCTGAGAACCTCACAGTCCTCGAGAAGCTGCTCATTGTGGGTGACTATTCGTGGGGACCTGCAGAAATCATGCTCAGCATGTGTCGCGTTTCATGGTTGCCCCAAAATACCTTTTTGCATTGCCTTTTTCTGTACTAACAGTGGTGACCGGGCTGGGACTTGCTGCAGAATGTGGGTGGGAAATTGGGGCTTCACACAGGGGAGAGAAGTGGGTGAAGAGAGGCCATCAAGTGATATATTTTAAGCAAAAACTAATTAACACTTTTTTCCAAAATAAAAAAGCTAGGCTAATTAAATTATTTCCAACCACACCCCACAAAGAACTCACCAGAGCATCTGCTCGCTAAGAACTGCAAGATTTCCCCTGTTTCAATAAATTCAGTGACAAATGATGGAAAACATCAGGAGGAAGTGTTTGGAGAGATCTGTGAGCCTGTGAAGAGCAGATCGCTTTTCCTGCCACTTTACAGAGACCTGGTGGCAAAGGGCTATTGGTTAGCCCAGGCTGTGGTAACACCATGGGGGCAGGTGATGGAGGACCAGCGCCTGGAGGGGTCCAGTCGCTGCCAGTGTGAGCCTGGGAATCCAGTTAGACAGGGTTACTTGCATCCCTACAGACAGGGGAGAGGATTGGGGAAAAAATGAAAATGTGGTAGTAGGTGTGGTGGCTCATGCCTATGATCCCAGCACACAGGCAGACAGAGGCAGAGAGAACTAAAGTTTGAGCTAAGCCTGGGCAATTTTGCAATTCAGCAAGACTGTGTCTCAAAACGAAACACAGAAGGGCTTGGAATGTAGCTCAGGGCAAAGGCCTTTGGTTTCAATCTCCATTTAAATAAATAAATAAAGCCATAGATCCCCATGGAGGACATGATCTTGTTGGAGAAGCAGCATGTATGAAGATACACACATACAACACACACCCATATGCATATATACACAAACACACATGCACATCCGCATACTCTCCCTTGTCAACAGGCACAGACCCAGGCAACACTCAGCAAGGCTAGGCAGAGCTCAGCCAGCCCCTGATCTCTGATTTCCTGTGGAGAGCAGGCTAGGCCTCAGGAAGGGGAATGAGGCTGGAAGCTTCCTTCTGGGCAGCACCTTTCCGGCGTCCACCACCCGGCAATGTGGCTGTGGCTCCTTTCCCCAGACAAGTGAGACTCTGTGATTCTGGGACAAGTTCATAGAGCTCTCTGATATCTCCTGGAGAGCTTACATGCACACATTCCCATGGCTAGACCTATATGCCAGCTCTGCCTCTTAGCCACCATGAGACTCAAGCACATTACTTCATCTCCCAAGACCTCAGCTTTCTCATCTACAAAAAAGAAAAATGCAAATAACGTCCACCTCATAAGTTAGCATGAAGATAAGTTAATGTGCTTGAAGTTTTAATGCAGTGCTAACACTAAACCCATCATGTCAAGTGGAATCATGTGCACAGGAAGGAGCAGAGGTAATCATATGAACAGATACATTTCTGTCTTTCAGTGGAGCTTATCCTTCCCTTGGGCCTGGATGCAAATTCGGAGAGTCTTGCCCTCTCCTCTATTTGCAGTAGGTAAAGTCCAACACACACGCGAAGCCACAAAGTTGGACTCCAGTCTGTAACTGAATGTCCAGCCCAAATAGAAAGACCAAAACATCAAATTAAAATGAGCTTCCTCCCAGCCTGCGGCTCAGTCCTGAGTATATGTGTGTGAATAATGTGTGTACGTGTATGTGCATGTGTGTGAAAATGTGTGTGCATGAGTGTGTGTGAGTCAGCCTCATCTTTCCCTCTACCGTTTCCTGTCTCCTGCCTCTGCCCTTTGCCCCTTGGACTCCATTTCTGAGTCTCCTAGGGGAGCGGTAGTAGTGAGGGGTGAGGCAACTATGTGTGCCATTGTGGTTGTGAGCCAGACGGGATCTTCTGGCACCTTAACAGTTGAAATGAGATTGCACCTAGTGTTGTGAGCACCCAGTATTTTGCACAAGCTAAGTTTTGAGGGGGGTAGTTTCAGTTGAATTGGTGTTTCGGCTTAGTCAGCTTTGATGCAAAGAAGAACCAAGCTAGTCGCAGAACAGAGAAAGTTGTTACTGATTTCCTGGAGTGGGCCAGTGGTAAGGTTCCAAAAAGTGTTTCTTCTTGTGGCCACTCGGTTGTTATGGTCAGCATGTCATAGGAATTGCAGAGTTACTTTTTGTACCCAATTCCATCGTTCTGTGTGAATATTTTGGCTTTATAATTTGGCCCAGGACTCATGACAGGACTGAAAGACTTTATGCATTTGGGCTGCTGAAAAAGAAAGGCAAAAGTTGGCTAGAAAAGAGGAAAGAGAGAAAGAAAAAGAAGAACATGACTCTGACCTCCTTTAACTGGACACCTCTGGAATAGTGCCAAGGGCCATTAAATATGACTCTGAGATCTAGGCTCCAGAAGAACAGCATGGGCAAGAGTGTGGTTTCAAATCTCACCCTCATTTTCTAGCTATGCAACCCTAGGTAAGTTGTGAACATACTCAGTGCTTTCCTTTTTCCTGAAAACTGGAGATGACCCCAGTGTTATGAAGCTGTTATACAAAGGTAAGTGGCGTAGTTTGTGTAGCCAGCTTGGCACGGTGCCCGGCATCCAAAAAGGGCTTAGAAAGTATTGCCACCATCTTCGGTTCGAGCCCTACCTCTTACCAAGTCAGTGTCTAGATATCTTCTCAGTTCCTTTCTTCTCTGTCCCACTGTGTCTTATATAAAGACAAGTGTCTGAAGCTGAGGTTTTCTCCTCTTTGGGTATTTGGGAAGCACCTCAGTGCTGCAGAGGGGGAGGCTACCTGGTGGTTGCCAAGACAACTTCAGCCTCAGAAATAATCACGTGAGATAGGGCTGATGGGGCTAAATTATAAAGGCAAGCAGTGACTCCAGGATCCTCCCAGTTTCCTCGTTCCTGTTGTTCCCAGCCCACCTCTGCAACACAGATGCCCACCTTGACCTTGTCCTCTCTCATGTCTCCAGTCCTCCTAAACCTCTGGGCTCTTGCCTGTGTGTACGTTACTCTTAGCAGAAGCTTCCCTAGCCAAGGAGCCAGTTCTTTCTAATAACTGGTAAAATTGAAGGTTTCCCTCCTCCTGCCTCTTCTGGAAAGTCCTGTGTAAATGCCTGAGCACTTCCAGGATGACATGAAAATGTCCTTAATCCCAACTCTGGGTACCTACCACTGGAAGCCCAGGTGAAGGACCAATCCAGCTTAGCCATGGCCTGCAGATTGCAAGCTAGGCTGCCAGCATACGTGGAGGAGAGCTTCCGGGCACTAGCTCCCTCACCGCTCTGAGCTGACCCTGCGGAAGCTCAGTGCCTTGAAGCCATGCTCTGGCCTCTTGCAGAACTCTGTCCAAAAGCCATGGCCTTGGTCCAGTGTTACACTGTGAAAACTGCTATCAAGGGCCGCTGGTTGATGTCTTACACCCCTCCTAGAGTCCGTGCAGGAATCTTTTTGCAGAACTCTAGACAATTTTCCCACATCTGGATAGCAAGTGTAAGAGAGGCGTATGCTGGGCTCTCAGGTTGTAGAATGTAGAATTTTACATCAACTGCAGTGCCCCTCACTCCCAACCTTCCCTGAGCCCAACTCCCTGGCCCAGAGTCACCCTGAGGGTCTCCACAGAGTAGACATGCCCTTTTCTGCCATCTGGGGTACAGGAATGTGGGGGTAACCTCATACCTAGGGTGAGAAAAAGATCTAAAGTTCCAACTGCTCCCTGTACTCAGTCAACTTGCATTTGGAGCTCCTTGCCCCCTCTGTGGAGGTTCCTGGTGCCTCTCATGCTTATGAGGCTGCCCTCACGTTGGCTCCTGGAGCCCTCGGGGCATCTGTTTTCTTCCCTGTGCTAACTGGTCTCATCCAGTTCCTCCTCTTTCATCTTGCTATATTTTTTGACAGCTCTTGTCTCCTAAGCCCAGTGGATTTATGTGGTTTTTGTTCTTTTGTAGTCCTTTAATGAAGCTTCTAGAACAAATGAGTTTAATCATCAAATTTAAGTGAAGCTATCTCTAACTTTTATTTTCTACATGCTGTCTTTAAATAAATAAATAAATAAGCAAACATAAATGTGAAACCTGAAAATTTGAAATCCAAATGTTCCAAACTCTGAAACTTTTTGAGTACTGATAGGATGACTTAAGTGGAAGATTCCACACCTGACTTTGAGTAGTAGGCTGCAGTCAAAAGGGAGGCATGTTAAAAAAAATATTGTGTAAATCCCCCAAGAGCTGTGTAGACCGTGTGTATGAAACATAAATGCGTTTTATGATCTGTGCAGAAGGTGTCAAGAGACTCCATGCTAGATCAGCCTTCCTGCTGTCGGGGACGGGACACTGAGGGCCAGAGAGAGCTTCTGACTCCCCAAGGGTCGCACAGGGGCTGTCAAATCCCCTCTACAGCATTGGAGGGTTCCAGATGGGAATCTCCATCCAGCACTGGAAGAAGTGGGAGGACAGGAACGTGGTGATGGGAAGAGGAGTGGGACAGGGCATCTGTCAGGTTCTGTCTCCACCATCTCGGAGAGTGCACCTACTTCTTCAAGCTAAACCTCGCCCTTCCCTGGGGATGCAGGGGCACTGGGCAAGACCATCTTTTCCCCATGCTGAGGCTGCTGGGAAGTGGAAAAGGGATCTGCTTACGAGTCCTGTGGGAATCCGGTAGAGAAAGCTGGTTCTCTGCTGCATTCTGACCTCTCCTGCTTCCTGTGCACAGGCCTGGTGCTTGGTGTCCCATCCCTGACCTCTATCCTGAGGAATGACTGAGGAATATGATGACCTCCAATCTTCCAGGGATATGGGTTTTGTTTTTCAATGACCTCCCTTCCATAGGCAGAGCAGAAAACAAGGCAGAGACTAAAGTCATGCAAGTTAAGGCTCAGGGTGCAAAATTGAAGGAAGTACTCAAACTCAGACTTAGTTTGCAAGGCCTCACCTATAGAGAGACATTATCTTACCTGGGGCCCAACAACAGTCAACCATGGTGACAGTGAACAAACCCCTTTCCCGGGGATCCCCACCCGCAGTCTCACCTCAATAAAGCCTGCTGCCGAAGTGGCACTGAGGTCCTTGCTGGCTGCTCTGGGGCAGGCAGACATGCTAAAGTGCCACTTCTCTGGCTCACACCTTCCCTAAGGCTCGATAAAGGAAGCAGAGGAAAGATGAGCTGCTTCTGTCTGAGGCTGCTTTCCTTTCTGGTAGCCCTGGCAAGAGCCTTCCAACCCTCCCCGGGTCCCTGGGCACTGACAGCTCACACTGAGAAAGTTTTTCCTTATGAGGACAGCTAGTTGAGTGACAAACTCCATTTTTCCTCACCTATTTAGAGATAAGTCGGTATTAAAAACTATTTGGAGAACTATCATTGTATTGCTTTCTAGTAACTGCTAACATAGTGTTTCCAAATAAACATCGCTGGGCGTCTACTTTGAAGAAAAGGGAAGATTCCATTACAATTAACACAAGCTATTTACATATAAACTGTTACACAAAGTCTAAAAAACACCAGCATTCTTAAGAAGGTTAAACAAAAGCCTTTGAGTCTTACTTTCAGTTGTTAGCCTAACAATTCTTTTTATCCAAGATTTTTATAAGAGTAAACCTTACCTGGTCCAGATATATTCTTTCAAAATTCTAATTATGTGGGGTCCAAGTGGAAGAGTTCAAGAAAGACTCTGGGAACTCCACTTTCTGAGGACCCCAAGGTGTCCTTTCTAAACACTCACCCCTATTTCTCCCTGCCCCTTTATAGAACAAGGTCCCAGGAGTCAGCTCTGCATAGACCCCTCCCTCCCACCGCCCATACCCTGAGTGAAACAGCAAGGTAAGAGAGCTTTGGAGAGGATGCAGGAGCTCAGCCTGAGACGGGGGAGGATGGGGAGCCCTGGGGAAAGAAGTTTAGGATAGAAGGGCCTCGAAAAGGAATGACCTTTCAGAAGGAAAGGAGCAATTTAGACAGGGGCATCGATGGGAAGGGAGGTGGTAGTAATTATGACGTGGGGTGAAAGTGTTCCTGACCTTTCAGCCTCCTGACCTCTGACTGGCTTTTCTTCTTGAGCTTTAGCTGAATGTGGAAAAGATATTAGCAAAAGGTGATTCTGAAAATTTTGGTGTGAAGACCTCAACCACCAGCCCTTCTGGACAGATAGCTGGTGGCTGAGCTCGGGGGAAGTGGTCGGAGGACTCTGATGGAGCCGAGAAACACGGTGGGAGAAGAACAGGGAGAAACAATAGCAACAACAAAAACAGAAGCGCGCGCGCACACACACACACACACACACGCACACACACACACGCACACACAAAACAAAATCTGGGAGAATCAAGTAGTAAACTTATAGGGAACAGGCATTATTTTAAAAAGATAGCATTAGCCAGGCCCGGGGAAACAGGACTATAAGCCCAGTACTCTGAGGAACTGAAGTAGGAGGATCACAAGTTTGAGCCCAGCCTTGGCAACTTAGTGAAGCTCTCTTTTAAAATCAAAAATCAAAATGGACTGGGGATACAGCTCAGGGAGAAGTTTCTGGGCTTGATCCCAGAAAGAAGTAAGGAAATAGAAAGAAAGAGTAAAACAAAAAGGACATGAGTATCATGGCTAAGACTGTACTACTGTATTCTAGACACAAGGTAAGTGCTCTACACATGAAATCCTTATACAGGTCTGTGAGGCAGATACTATTAATTATTCTCATTTTGTAGATGAATAAGCTGAAACACAGAGAGTTTGGGTAACTTGTCTAAAGTCACACAGCTAACAGGGCGCTCACAGAAAGGCCAGAAAAGTAGAACAGAAGCTGACATACAGTTTAAGACAGAGCAACAAACTCTGCCCTGGCTGGTGGTTGGATAGGAGAAGTTGCCAAGACACAAAAGCCATTTGGTACAGGAGGGTAGGGGTGAGAACTTGTTATCGGCAGGCTGAAGGCTGCTGGCTAAGGCATGTCACTGAGGGCCACAGGAGAACGCCTTGCAGGCGAGCGTCTGGGAGTGGGGAGAAGGAAGACAAGGCACCTGCAGGTGGGACGCTGCGGAGAAATGCCCAGGTGAGGAGCACTCTGGAGAGCCCTGGACCAGGCAAGGAGAGGCTCAGCGTGGCGGCCGGCACTGAGAATGAGCGTGGGTATTTTCTGAGAAATCTCTTTCCTTCTAAGTTGTGGCGAGGGACATTGAGAAGGGGCCAGAGACTAGGAAGGCTGAACATTTTCTAATACTGAACAGGTACAAAATTCCAGGAAGGAAATCTCTTCCCAGCCCCCCTTCTCCCACCCCAGGTGCCCAGGTCTTTCCTCTATGGGTCACCTGCATTGTCTTGTGAAGCAACAGAGGGAGCTCAGTGGGCCACAGAGGCCTGAACGGCGCAGCCAGCTAACCCTTGAGCTGGACCTTGTCTGTGAGAACTGCAAAAACAGCCTCACCACTGTGAGCCTGCTATGATCAGCCAGTGGGGTGGGCTCGTGGAGAGGTTAGGATGGTTTGCATAGCCAGATTAGCAGGGCCATCTTGGCCCTTTTCATGTCACATCTATTGACCTTCTCCTCTGTACCTGACCCCATAGCCTGTGGTAAATCCTTTGAAATGTAGAAGCAGATCCCCCTCACTTTCCACCAACCTAAGAGCTAAGACCTTCCTCAGATTACATCTGAGATCTATCACAGAGGATTCCGGCCACTTCAGGGCATCCCACCTACCCAGTACTTCCACTAATATTTTTATGAAGTGCTTTGATGTACGCCTTTCTTCTGTTTTGTAATTATAAATTGTGCATGCAACTGCTAGCTCGTCAGAATGCGGTATTTGAGAAAACCTGAACTCATGTTCTGGGGTCTTGGTCATATGTATTTGGCTCCAGAATAAATTAACTGTTATTCTCTTTGAGGTAAGAGCCGTGTCTTTGGCATTCACGTTGGCTAAACTAGGGAAGGACACTGTTTGCCCATATTCATAGGTGCTGGGTGATATCAGGGCCAGGACCCAGAAGCTTGAGTCCTGGGTCCAAGAAACATGAGAGGAAGTACATGAACAGATGTAGACAGTATTGTGAGTCATCTTGAAACAGGATAGAGAAAATAGACAGGTAGAAAGGAGTTAAGAAACTCTGTAATGTCAAAAGTATACTGGTGATACAGATTTGTAATTCCAACACTCTGGGAAGCTGAGGCAGAAGAATGGCAAGTTCAAGCTCTGCCTGGGCAACTTAATGACTTAACAAGACCCTGTCTCAAAATCAAGACCAAAAAAATGGGGTGGGCGTGTATCATAGTGGAAAGATGCTGAGTTCCACCCCAACAAGGGTGTATTTAGGTGGGTGGGGTAGTGGAGTGATTTTAAGAAAGACTAGCTCCAGGAAACAAAACTTACTCAAGGTTACAGTATCTTTCTTTCTTTTCTTTTCCTTCCTTCCTTCCAGAAAAGTCATTCAAAAGCAGGAAAAAAAAAAGATCTTCCAAGGGTTTTGAGACACAGTAAGCCTGGGCCCATGCTATTCCCTTGTAAATTGCTTTGCCACGTCTTCCAATCCTATGAGAGCGCGCTAGTAAACTGGGGCAACATATCCCAGGTTCTGAATCGTGTAAATGGTTTGCATTCAACACAGTCTGTCAGATAGGTCAACCTGAGATCATCTCAAAGACACCCCAGGTCCACAGAAAAACCTCTTACTGGGCTCACACTCTATTTCAAGTGTGTACCTCTTTAATTCTGCTTAATAAGTCTATTTGTGCCTCTCCTTGATGCATCTTGAAAATTCTTTTTCTGTGTCAGAAGACAGTGACCCTACCCCACAGATGGAGTGAGTTGAAGTTCCCCATCTGCACTTTGAGGAACCTTCTCAGACCCTACCCAGTGACAATCTCACTATGTGTGAGCTAGGAATGTAAACGGTTCATTAACATAATGTAAATTATGGGCTTTAGTAGCAATGTATTAATATTGGCTGATCAATTGTAGCAAACCAAGATGCTAGTAAAAGAAAAACCTAAGTGTGGATAGGGGCAGATAGATAGAAATTCTCTATACTTTATGTTCATTTATTCTGTTAACCTAAAACTACTTTAGAAAATAATGTCTATTGCTTTTATTATATTCATTTATGTAGATTCTGTTTGTAGCTTATGAGAGAAAGTGATTTCTCAATTCACTGCGACTAACTTCTGAGACAGACTATGGGCCGTGCAGAGTCCCCAAGCGTGGCTCCTACAACGAACAGGAATCTACACTGACTGTTGAAAGCAAGTTCTTTCTCCCCTACAGAGAAATCAAGATGCCCTCCAGTTCATTTGAAAATTGATCCAAAAAAGTAACTTTCTCCTTGAAGATCCATAATTAAATTTAGGAAACAGGTCAGTTTGATGTTGATCCACAGCCATAGGACAAATTCTTTCAAAGACAGAGATAAAACAGATAAAATGTGTTAGCTTTCTGTCACTCAGACAAAATACCTGAAATAATCAATTTATATGTAGGAAAATTTTATATTGACTTGTAGTTTGGAGGCTTCAGTCCATGGTTGATTGGTCTGCTGCTTTTGAGCCTGGAGCGAGACAGTACACCATGGTGGGCACATATGGTGGAGCTCATGGCATCAAGGAAGCAGAGAGAGGCAGGAGTTGGGATAACAATATCCCCTTCCAGTGCATGCTCCAAATGACCTAACTTCCTCCCACTAGGCTCTGCCTCCTGAAGGTTCTACTATCGGCCAACAGTCTTCAGCACATGGGCCATTAAGGGACATTTCATACCCGAACTACGGAAGAAATTGATGAGAGACAAGAAGTGGGAGGACAAGGAGAGGGTAGGAGAGGGATGGGGACGCAGATAGGGGGAGGGAGCGGGAGAAGAGAAACAGGTGGAAAAGAAAGATGACCTGGCTATTTGTTGGCAACAGATAACTGAGGTGACTCCGTATCTTGAACAAGGACAGAGTCTCCCAGAGCTTCCCCGAGACAAGAGCACAGAAATAAACACCCAGTACACGGAAGCTGTAGTTAGCAATGCAGTTCATTTTATTAGTTATAAATAAAGTACAAAAAATCCACCAAAAGTGAATCTAAGCATTTACACAATTCCTAATGTTTCTGCTTTTTCATTGATGCACTATTGCTTTAATATTCATAATAAATATCTTCTAGCTTTCTGCTATAAAATAGTCTATGTAGCAAAATGTTGCACAGCACAACAAAACAGAACAGCAGGAGGGTTACAAAAAAGACAATCAACACTGAGGATAATCCTTTCACTTACCAGGGGCAACCAAATTACCCCCTCAGGGCCTGGGGCAGCAGGCTCCACCGCTGAGCAAAGAGCCACTTCCATGGCCAGGGGTCGGGTGGGGAGAGGGAGCTTGAAGGTGGAACAGAGCAGCATAAGGCGTGCAGAGTCAGGAGTCCCGCTGGGCAGTGTCCCAGGCCTGGCAGTGTGGGTGGCAGGGTGGCTCCTCGGGCCCTCTCCGAGGAAAGCAAGGCTGAAGGTGGAGGCAGGAGGGGGAGCCGGGCAGTAGCAGGCCGGAAGCCCCAGGAAGGGTCCCAGCCAGCAGGCCAGAGCAGAAATTGGGCCTAGGGGCCAGTATCCAGCCCAGCCGTCAGGGCATGTCGAGCCAGGCAATGTGGCAGCTCTAGTCTCCACTCCTCCCCCCACATCAGCACCATCCAACCTCGTGGGGCCTAGTGCAGAGGGCAGGGCTTCCCACCAGGCCAAGGCAGTGATGTGAAGGGCTGAGAGGGAGGGAAGGAAGGGAGGAGGAGAGGAAGGAGGGAGGCAACATGCGGGGGCCAGCCCACTCGAGGCTCCTCCTGGGGCTTGTACCTCTGTATCTTTCTAGCTCACAGACATCTGGGCTCTCCCCTGTGTCAGCCTTTGGTGCCACTGCTTCCCATGCCGGCCTCCCATTACACCTCCACGGAGAAGTAAGACAGGGGCCCCTATCTCAGTAGCAGCTCCTCTGCCCTTAGCCCCCAGAAAACGCAGAGGCAGAGAGGAAGGAAGAACAGTAGGGAAGAGAGATTACGAGCAAAGCTGTATCTCAGCCTGTTGTCAGTGGTTCATGCCATAGCTAGAAGCTCTTGGACATGACAAGAGAGAGTGCCAGTCCCAAACAGTAGCGTCTGGGGCTTCTGCTCTACCTACCCCGTCCCATACCTAACCTGGCATGGGTTCCGGCTCACTCTCTGAATGGCCTCTAAGCCCTGTGAAAAGCCATGCCCCACAGCAGGCATTTGTTCCCCTAACCGACCCCTTGTCAACTGCAGGATGCTGCATCATGAAGGACAAACACTCTCGTGGCCACCTGCTCCGAGCAAGGCCATGTAAATCCTTAGTCGTCCCCCTCTTTTCTTTTCTTTTCTCTCCTTCCCTCCATCCTTTATCTTTTCAAAGAAGGTAAAATAGGCCCAGCACAGTGGTGCCCCAGATCTGTGTCACATCCTATCCAAAATGAAGGAACTTCGAGAATCCCTCCCTCTTCCCTCTCTCCACATAGAAAACGACTCAGGGAGGGCAAAGGCTCGCTCCTCGTCACGGGATGTCTGCAGTGAGGCTGGGCAGAAAAGCCCAACCAGGGCTCGTCCTAATAAAGCAGGTTCTGTGGGTTGCAGATGCTCCTGCAGGCAATACCTGAAGGGCTCCAGTTCTGGAACTTTGAGAGCTGGAGCCAGGTGAAGCCAGTGGCACACAGTGACCGTCCTCAGGGAATGGAGACCAGGAGGGCCGAGCTCGCGGGAAGGGTGAAGTATTAAAAGGAAACACGGGTGAAAGGGGTATATGTTTAGGAGGAGGGCAGCAAGGATAGCCAGTGAAAGGATTACCCCAGTCTGCTGACGAGTGCAAATTATATTTATATATGTGCTAAATACAGTCACTATATTGGAATTTTTCACTAGATCACAGCATACAGAATCGAAGGTTTGCATTTCGTATGGAATGTACCCAAAGAGGCCAGCACCACAGTAGGACAGCTTGCAATCACACACCCTGATAGTCTGGACGAAATAAAGTTCGCAGAATTTTATTTAATTTTTTTTGTATTCGTAGTTGTTTGTCGTCGTACCAATGCATGCAAAGCATTCCACTCCCAGAAACAACGCCAAAATGAGGTAATAGGAGTAATAAAAAAAATTAGTATCCTTCTAAATAAATAAATTATAATTAAAAATGCAAAACAACTATAAAAATAATTAAATAAGAACCCACAATATCTACAAGTTAGTCATAAATTATGATTGTTAAATATAAGGCATTTAAACTCACAAAACCCTGTAAACTAGCAACGTGCCATGTTTTTTGTTTTTTGTGTTTTTTTTTTTCATTTTTGTTTTTCTATCAGCTGAAATCGCTCTAGCATTTGCTCTACGCGCGCAGGAGATGAAACACAAGGGACCTGACAGACGTTGCTACAGCCCCACACGGGGAGCGGGGAGCATATCCCGCCGGCAGGAGGGGCTTGGGGAAGTTCTTCAGAAAAAAAAAAAAAAAAAGTCTGGTGCTTTTTCTTCACCATTGAAAAAACTGTGCTTGTTCATTAGGCATAAAGAGTTAAGAATATTTGCACGGAGCTGGGAACCTTTGCAGAAGAGGAGCTTGAGTCCTGCCACGCACGGGGGTGGACACGGGTGGCAGGGGGCTGGGATCCTGGCCAGGTAGAGGAGCCCACAGCCCCTGCCCGCCTCTGCCTGTGCCCAGCTGAGCTCGTGGCATTGGGTTGATTGATCAGCATCCTCCGGGGACCCGCTGCGGCCGTGGCTGCGGCTGGGAGGCCCAACTTGAAACCTGGGGCTGCTCTTTCCCCAGAAGGCACTCATGCGTCTCAGTCAGGAAAGGGTCTGAGTCCCTGGGGTTGAGCAGGAGGACTACAGATGTGCCCTCCTGGAGATGGTGGTGCGAGATGCTGAGGCCCGGCCCTGCCTCATTGCCACTCTCCCAGGCTCCCTGACCGCTTGGGCGACCTAGGTGAAGCACACAACCCACCCTGCTCTTCCACCCAATCGGCTGCCCTGCAAAGGAAACAGGAGCGGCGAAGGCTCAGAGTGCCCATCTCCTCCTGCCCCTACAGGCAGGGTACGAGGACCCCAGAGAGATGGAGAGGGGAGGGGACTTCAGGACTTACCCCCTCCCCATCCCAATCCCTAATGTTGGCCTGGGGCACTCGGGGAGCCTGCAAAGAATGGGATGGACAAGTGGCCAGGTCCCACTCTCGGGACACGTGCCCTCACTTCTGAAACAGACGTCTGTGCCATGGGAGTTCTTTGAGACAGCCTGGCTGGCACGCGGCTCTGTGACTTGAAAGAAGAGGGGCTGATGTTAGGGAGGGACACAGAATGTGAGTGTCGGGGGAAATACAGCAAGCATCCAATCCAACCGCCTATGTCACCACTGCAGAAACTGAGGCCAGAAAGGCAAGAGGAGGTGGTTGCGGCGTCATCCAGTCTGTCAGTGAAGAGCCAGAACTAGGCTCGGGATGTTATCTGTCCCTCCAGGGCTCCTCACTGACGTTTTTCCTCTGCTAGCCTTTTTCAGGCCAGGCTTAGAAGAAGGAGCAGAAGACTGACTTAAGAGAGGAGTGGCCTGCCTACACTGTCCTGGCTACCTCCCGCGCAGAACCATCTTTTAATGACTTCTTGGTTTTGTCACATCCATTGGAGAAGAGGGGAGAGGATTTCCAACTTCCTGTGGCTATTAGTAAGCAGCTTCCTTGACATCCCAACTCAGACGTCATCCCCACAGGTGGGATGTCCAGTCTCTGCCCTGGAGACATATGGACACGTTGCAGTTACCACACTGGATGATGAAATGCTCACCGCGGCTAACCCTAAATCAGTCTAGTTGCCATGTTTGTGCTAGTGGATGTGTGTGACCTCATGCTCCGGGCAGGGACAGTCATCTTTGCTCTTGCTTTGCCAACACCTTCACCAGTAGGTGCTCAGTGGAGAGCTTATGGGACACCAGAAGATTGGTACTGGGAGACATCTTTGTCTGGATACCAAAGTTCTGGCCTAAACCCAGGGAGAGCCACATCCCTCTCTCTACCCTCAGGCATCCAAGGCAGCTGTTTCTCTGAGATGGTGCCAGCTGTGTCAATCGACCACTTCAAGCCAAAATGGCCTACCTGTCAGTTTCACCCATCGGTCCTGCCTTTACCCCTGGCAGCAGCAATCAGATTCCAATCTCTTTATGTGCATGGGATTTCATTTAGGTGAGAAGGGCCCTGTCCTTAATCTTACAGAGAGGAGGCCTTTGAGACTGGCTAGGGGCTGAAGTGTAGGGAGGCTTTGAAAGCATGAGGGAAAAGGAGGAGGGCAAGGGGGAAAGAAACGTCATCGAATTCCAGCTGATATAGGATAAAAAAATAACTGAGATGGTGTCAGAATTCAGTGGATTTTGACATGTCCAGTCTTCTGTCCTCCCTTCTCTCTACTCCCTTTGGGGTCAAAAAATTGTGGAGTGGTATCAAAGAAACACTACATGGTGTCACGTGAAACTTTTAGATCTATCTCTCCCTGTGCTTGATGCCTAGACCCCAAGAGGTCTCCAGAGAGAACAGGGAGCCCAGAAGGTGCTCATCCTCACATCTGGTGAGGCAGAGGGAGCTGAAAGGGAGATGAGCAGTTGTTTCTCCTCACAGGAAGGAGAAGGAAACTGAGGCACAGAGGAAGAAAGGGACTTGCCCAAGGTTATCAAAGAGTCGAAGAAAGAGCCAGAAGCTAGGGACGTGGGGCCTCCCAAACACAGCCAATGTGGTCTCAGATCCAGGGCCACCTCTGAGGAGCTGATGAGACTGGAGGCAGCCCCCAGATGGCTCAAGGTCCTTCTCAAGGTCCACACAGCTTGGCTTTAGCCCCAAGTGCCTGCTGAGTGCACTCTGGCCAAGGTCAAGTGTCTATCATCTACGCTGTCTTACCTGCATCATCTGGTTAATTTTTGCATAGGGAGGCAGTGACTACAATGCCTCTTTGTGACAGGGCAGGAGCCAGCCCAAAGAAAGGCGCTGAAGTGAGCAGGGGCCTCTGGCTCCCAGAAAGACAGGGCAGCTGCAGCCAGAAGCCAAGGCCTCCCCTGTACATGCAGAACTAGGGAGACAGCTGCGGGCCAAGCAATGCGCTCAAGAACAGGGGAGCCCTTCCTCAAGCTGAGCGCCCCTTTACCTGCCTCAACCTTCCTTGCCTTGTCCGGACCCTTCGGAAGCCCCTGTAAAGCTGCTTGCGCTTCCCCACTCCTCCCCTTCCCCGAGGCCCCTTCTACACTCCGTGCACTGTAAACATGATAAAAACAAAAGCCAAGGAAAAAACAAAAATGACAAAACGAGAAACCCCCCTCCCGCCTCCCAGCTGGGTGAAAAAAATTATCCTTTTTCACCGTAAACAAGATTTGGCTTTTTTTTCACCTTTGATTCTTTTTTCCTTTGCTCTCATAAAGACGGGAAAATTGGGGCTGTCGTTGGTTGGTTCGGTCAGGCACCAAAACAAGAAACTCAATGAGAAATATTTGGTGCGAGTTCAGTAATAGCGACATGTCCACCACAAGATGACTAGAGCACCACACACGACGTTTTTCTTAAGCTAACATGCTCTGGCTGCCATCCACAGAAATAGCTAGAGACCCCTACATGGTTTCTACGTGGTCCAGAGGTATATATACAATCCTTCAAAGGTCAGGATTGAGGGGCCGGTCTATCAGCTAGTGCCCTCGGGATCACATCTATCTCTCAGCGGCGTGGGCCCCTCCTTCCCACCCCCGCTCTGGGCACGGCCAGCTCCCTCCCTCCTGCAAAGCAAGGCGGATGGGGCAGTCACCACTCTGGATGGGAGAGTCCTCCCCCGCCCGCTCCTTTCCTCAGACACTACCACCACCGACTCCTCTTTCCACAAAATGTGCTTGCAGGCTTCTCTACGTCAAATGGCTCAGAAGGCAAAGTTTGGCTGCAAGGGCTACGGCCGTGGGGGACCTGGTGAAGGAAACGGGGTGTCCACTGGCTAACTCTTCCCTCAGCTGTCGGCTCCCAGCTGTGTCTCAATGTCCACTCGGCAGATGGGGCACTTCTTGCTCATGGCAAGCCACTGGTCCACGCACAGCTGGTGGAAGAGATGCATACAGGGTAGGCGCCTGAAAGAAAGGAGTGGAGTCAGGTGACTGGCAGAACTGTAGGGAGCAGCGCTGGGGGCGCCAGGAGACACACTCAAAACCACTGAGGCCCAGCTATGAGGCCTCCACTGGGACAGAGAGGAAGCTTCAAGGTCCTCCGTCTTTGTAAACCCTTTCAGATTAGTTTTAAACAAACCCATTTTTTTTTCTTACATAACACTCTTCTTAAGGTTTGTCTCCATGAGTCCATACTCATGGGAAGCACATCTAGAATATTCCATGCCCCATCTTCTCAGTAAGACCATGACACACAATACAGCACACCTGTCACACTCACGTACATGTGCGAGCAAGCACCTGTGCCTCTGACACAGTGCAGTGACGGTCGACAGCACTCACGAGAGAATGGGAAAAGACTCTTAGCCGCGTCCTCCTACCTCACGTCCTCTCCATCCTCCAGCATAGACAGACAAATTGTGCATTTCTCATCTGTATCTGACTCTTCCCCCTCGTCCTTCTTGCCCTTGCCGTCCTGGGGTCTTCGCTGTAAGAAGCAGAGAGAGGAGCACTCATTCCCTGGGGCAACCCACCTAGTGGCCACAGCTTTCTCTTCCCCTGGGGGTCAGTGTCTTTAAGTTCTCCTCTTGTCCCCTCCCCCGCGCTGCAGGAGAGAAGGGACTAAAGAGGCCAAATGAATTTTTTCCACACAAGGGGCCCAGAGTTTGGAAAGAAACAGGATTCTTAATGAGTCGATCCTTGGCAAAGGTATGGCCTTTGCACAAGTGGCTTCCCCTCTCCGTTCCCCTTGCACTGTCCCCTGCTCACACTTTGTGCGACGTAGGCCTCACTCCCCAGCTTCTCCAGCCACTTTCCAGCCCAGTGGGCCTCATTCACTCTTGCACTCGACTGATGCCTCTTCACTTATACTTTCAGTACCAGATGAAGACAAAATTTCTCCACCCGACCTTAACTCCTGTCATTTCTATCAGGCTGTTATGAACTGTTCGTACTGTTGGATTTCTCTTTCTCTTCAGAAAGTTTCTTTAAAATACACACCAGCTCTAACATGAGGTTAGATACCCTACAGGCCTTTTGTACAGACTTGTTACTTTTAACATTCCCATTTTTAATTCCACGTTAATTTTTAGAAGACAGTCACTCTATATGACGTCTCTGTTCTCAGATGGGTGGGGCATGGCTTACTTCTTTTACATACCACTCCACATTGTCCAGATGTAAGGGATTTCAATGCTACTTAATAGATTTGCCCTTTCTCACTCACTGTGCTTCTTCAATGCCATGAGGTAGGCAACTATGCTTCTGGCTGGGCCTCTGTCATGTGCTTCCACCATTGCCAGAACCAATGAATGGACAGAGACCTTCTGGAACAATGAGGTAAAAGAAACATTTTCTCCCTTAAGTTGTGGATGCTGGGTATTCTGTCTCAACAATTAGAAATGACTAAGATAGAAATTGGTACCAGAGAAGTGAAGTCATTGCTATGAATTTATTTGAATATATAGTTTAGGAGCCTTTGGAACTGGTTCATAGGAATTTGGAAAAGTTCAAGATGCCTGAGAAGCTTTAGAATTCTATGTGCTGAGCTGGATGGGAGATTCTGGTCAGAGCTCAAAAGACCAGAATGCTGACAGAAATACAGATTGGAAAGGCTGGGCTCAAGAGGTTTTAGATTGGAAAGAGGATTTTATTGGCAATTAGCCTAGAAGCCATGCATACTGTGCTCTATTAAAAAAAAATATGTCAGTATTTTTTCTCTGTCATAAGACTTTGCCTAAAACTCAAATTAAGGATAGTAGAATACATAATCTGGCAGAGAAAATTTCAAGGTAGCCCAATGTTCAAGCTGTCATATGGGCTCTGTTTGCTGTTTTAAGCCAGGTCTACACTGAAAAAGCAGAAAAATGGCAGAGAAAAAAGATGTAAAAAGCTTGTAGTTTTTCCAGACTGAAAACAACTACAAGGTTGGGGCAAAAGAAAGCAAGGCTGCTAAAAAGATAAGCATTAAAAAGAAGCAAATATTTGGAATCATAACTAAAGTAAAGATGCCTCAAGCACTCAGAAAGTAGCAAGACTACTCTTCACCCATTCAAGGGTACAAAAGCAAGGGTTTGCTGTGAGAAGAATACCCCAGGGCTCCCTGTAGGGCCAAAGGGAAAAGTGTTTGCCGGAGTTCAGCCACCCAAAGTTCAGCCACCTAGGCACTTGAAGGCTTCTGCAGCTATTGTCCAAGGGGCCAGGCTACTGCTCGAGCCAGTGGCACACCTTGACATCATCCATGTGGTACTGGCTTCATAAACAGGAAGAATGCAAGAGTTCTAAGGTCAGGAAGGCTTCCACCCGACTTCAGAAAGAGGCCACGGAAACCAGGCAAGAGGGAAACAACCAAAGTTGTAAAGGAGAAGCTGAAAGCAGTGGACACCCCAGAAATTTGGAGATTTTAGAAATGGGGATTGTCTGCAGAAGGCCACAGGCTATGGCCAGAGCTAGCCTAAAAGAGTTGCCATGGGGGTTGTAGCCAGTGACAGTGCTACAGGGGCAGGGACACCTTTGGAGTTCTCATTCACCACAGCTAGTGTTGGGTGCCAGCATGGAGCTATAGTGTTTAACATTTGCCCTGCTGGCGTTTGCTCGGTCCAAATACTTTCTATCATCCTATTTCTTCCATTTGGAATTGGAATGCTTACCTTGCACCATTGTATGTTCAAAGTGTTTAGCTTTTCTTTGATTTGCATAGGTGCCCACAGCTAAGAGTTTGCCTTGAATCTCAGAGGAGATCTTGGACTTAAATATGTGCTGGAATTGATAAGACATTGGCAAGTCTTCAAGATACACTAAACGCATTTTGCATGAGGAGTTGGAATGAGTCTTTTGGGGACCAGGGACAGAATGTTATGGTTTGGGTACAAAATGCCCCCCAAAATCCCCATGTATTTGGATGTTATGGATTTTATGTGTTGCTAGAAGGTGGGGCCTGTTCAGGAAAAGTGGATTATAGGCATGTGATATATACTAGGCATGTAGCCTGGAAGGATATTGACTCTTGACCCTGATTTTTCTGAAGGTCCTTAATTCTTCCTCTTGAGACCTTTCCTGCCAGCTGTCTATGAATGGACTGAAACCTTCTGAAACTGTGAGCCAAAATAAATCTCTCCTCCCTTAAGTTGTGGATATAGGGTATTTTGTCCCAGCAATGAGAAAGTAACTGAGACAACATCTATTGTCCCATATATTTGTCATAGATTTTGAATATCAACAGTCACGATGGTCTGCCAACTAAAGAGTCAGCCACGTTTCCAGGAAGAGCGGCATCCTTCTAGGTCCTGCTAGAAGAGAGGTTTAATAAAACATCCTGTTAAGACTTGACTGCTTAACAAGATTCTATTATTTATACCCATCATTATTATTTTCTTTTTATACTTAATAATTTGAGCTTCAAACACTACCCCGATTTACTATACTGTTTTTTCAAATAATATCCTATTTCTTACTTTGTAATTGTAATCTCTTAGGTCTTCTTGTTATTGTTTTTACTTCATTATCCACAAATTTTTGTTTTAAATTTAATTTTTCCTAGCATTTACTTATTTTAATATTTACTTAGCCTCATTTGCCTATACTATAATACTCCTATAATATAATATTCCTTTTAATTCTGATGTTCTCAATTTAATTTTACACGTCATTTTAAAATCTATTCTTACTTCTCATTGTTTTCATATTTCTCTATTTTGGCTGTATATATTTTCCATATTTTTTTGCTTATTATAGTATTACTATTTTAAGATATACTTTGGGTGCTAGAGGCATACCTCAGTGGTTAAAGTACTTGCCTAGCATGTACAAGCCTGGATCACATAGTGAGCTCAGGACTAGTCTGGAATACAAAGCAAGACTCTATCTCAAAAAATAAATAATAAACATTTTGTTACAGAGTTTTGCTCTGTTTGAGCCCTTAAATTTTTTTGATATTTCATTTGGCTCTACATTTTTTTCATTTTTAATTCTTATTTCCTTTTTACAATATTTTTATTCTTTTGATTCTCTAATTTTTATCTGAACCTTTATCCCACTAATTCAGCTTTTTTTTTTTTTTCTTATCCTCAGCATTGGGTCTTTTCACTATTTCCTTGCGGCCTATTGAAATGGTAGCAGGGGGTGGGGTGGAGTGGGGGGGTAGGGAATGTGGCCTTCAAAGGAGTGAACACAGCTCGTTAGGGACACAGAAGTTACTCTGGGCCCCTGAATGTGCCACTCATTTTTCTCCACATTCTTCTCCAATAGCTTAAAGTCCTCTCCAGAGAAGGATCACTCTCCCTGTGCAGATGACACTCTTAGTTACTGAAATACTGTCATGCCCCCTATTAGTACGCCATCCAGCATCTGCTACATAATAGGAACTCAGTAAATAGGATTGAAATCATTCGTGAATAAATTCAGTGCTTCTGTGAGCACATGTCAAGATTCATGGTCTTCAACACTGACATCGCCAACATGAGGCAAGCCAAAGAAATAGTGTGCCTGGTCCCTGGAAACAGCAGTTCACCATTGCTGAGTCCTAGTAGGGACAAGGCTGTGCACTGGGCCGTTCATATGCACTGTCCCATTGACTCATATAGTAGCTACTGATACAATCATTCTATTTCACATTAAAGAAGGAAGGAAGCCAGTCCTGGCGGCACATTGGCATATGCTTGTAATCGCAGCCCTCTGGGAGGATGAGGCAAGACGCTCGCAAGTTTGAACCCATCCTAGGCAAGTTAGTGAGACTCTGTCTCAAATTTTAAAAAATAAAAAATAAAAAGGGGCCAGGAATAATGCTCAATGCAAAAGCTCCGGGTTCAATCCCTAGTACCATAGTGGGGAAAAAGAGAAGGTGATGATTCAGGAAAGCTAAGAATTTTGTCATGCAACTGCAAATAACAGAACTGAAATTCAAAACTGATGTTCTGACTCCAACCCAAGTACTTTCAACCATCGCACTCAAGCTCCTGGGTTAGTGTTAATGATCTCTGGCTGCATCACCATGAACATGCCCTGTTCTAAGTTTCTCAATATCTGTCACACATTTAATTTCACTAGACAGGGAGATTTTTGCAATTACTTGTTTTTGTTTTTTATAATAAGCTTTATTTTTTATAGCAGTTCTAGTTTATAAAAAAATTGAACAAAAAGCACAGTGTATTTCCATATGCTCCACACCATCCCCCAACACATGGAGTTTCCTTTATATTAATGTCTTATGCTTTGTAATTACACTGCTTATAACTGATGAACTCATATTAATAGAGCATTATTAGCTGGGGTCTCTTAGTTTACCTGAGGATTCACTCTTTGTATTGTACCATTCTATTGGTCCTGGCCATTCATAATGTCATGTATCTATCATTACAGTATCATACAAAAGAGTTTCACTGCTCTAAAAATCCCCTGTGCTCCACCTACTCATTTCTCTCTCCCTCCCTACTGGCATTCATGGAGCTTTTACTTTCTCTGTAGTTTTGCCTTTTCCATTATATAACTGAAAGCACACAGGATGAAGCCTTTGGAGGTTGGCTTCTTTCCCTTAGTAATGTGCGCTTAATGTTCCTCCACATCTTTTCATGGCTTAAAATAGTCAATTTCTTTTTATTGTCAAGTAATAATCCATTGTATGGATCTACCATAGTTTATTTGTTTACCTATTGAATGATATCTTGGCTGCTTCTAATTTATTTTTCATATAAAAATGTTTTAAGCTCAGATTCCAGGGCTCTAATCCTATCCTAGATTCCTGGGCAATAATCCTGAAGTTTTGACTTTTATAGAGTTAGGATATAGCCTGTGACTCTGTGGCTTTAAAAGCTCTTCAGATGAGCTGTATACTTAGGTTTGGAAAGACCTGCTCAGAAGACCTTTATGTGTGACACTGGCTTTGGAATTACTTTCTAAAGCAAATTTTAGCATTGTATGCAGGAGCCACTTTATTTATCTCATCTAGATATACACATACACATATGCTCACTCAAAGCACATACACATAATCAACACTCTCCCCTACTGATGTGAGGTCTCTATCTTCCCTCCTGGCCACACGTGGCACAAGCAAGTGAGAAGACCCTGGAAAAACATCAGAGCTTTCAAACATCTTACCAGAGAAGAGATTCTGAGTTTTGAACTATGCTCCTTGTTAACACCAGGCCAGGGTAAGGTATGCAAGAGGCTCATCCCCCTCCCACCCTCTGACCATGCGAGCCGCACCTTCTTGTACTTGTGGGGGAAGGTAAACCTCTCAATGGTGTTCTGCACAGCTCCCCGGGTCACATTTCCCAACCTGTCCTCAAGCTGCAGCAGCTCCTGCAAAAGGAAAACATGAACATGTACACTCAACATGCAAGTGCACATGCAAGCACATGTTAAGGATGAGGGCACCTGAAATATTTGCAGGAAGCATTCCCATAGCTACCAGGAAGCATCTGGCTGATGCTATCAGTGTACAGTATCTCTACTCTCTGTCCCTTTCAAACTTTCACCCACAGGTTCCCACCAACCATGCTTTACCAGCCAGCAGCGGCAGGAAGAGGGGGTGAGGAAAGGTAGTGGTGTCTTCTCCCCACCCCACTTGGCACCAGACATACCTCATAGCTCTCTCGCACAGCAGAGGTGTGTCTGCTGGGATTTAGTCCCTGGAGAGCAAGGAAGTGAAGCTGGGGGTAAGGATAGTTTCGGATTTCATGGATGACCTGTTGGGGAAATGAAGGCATGAATAGAGCAGGGATCCAGGCCTCCCCATGAAGCTTACTTGCAACTGCTCCTCCTGCAACCACCAGCCAGCACATCCCTGACGTGCTGGGGACAGCAGGGATGTCTCTGCTGCTCTCGTGTTCCCTTCTCCTAGAGCTTGTGCCTGGACTAACCCAAGAAGCAATAATGAAATCCGTTAGATGACCACAACTCTGATGGGGTGCTCACATAATGGCAGGCACTGCGCTAGGCACCTCACACAACAAACCAATCGAATTACCTCACCCAGTCGAAGATGTGTGTGCACATACAGCACCCGTCAGATTGGTGCAATAAATGAAGCACAGACCCATTAAACAATTAGCTCAAATTATACAATCAAGTGCTAGAGCCAGGACTCAAGCCAGGAAGCAGAGTCCATCCCTAATTTGGGCCAGGCCAGAGCCAAGGTAAGGCACAAAACAGTCATATCTAAGGTAGACAATATTGTCATGAAATATTTTAAGTCAAAATAAAAGCAAAAAAAACCCCATGCTGATTAAAATATCAATATTTTAAATAAAGACGGACTGACCCGACCCTGTACTTGCTAATCTCCAACTAGGAGCCAGCTCCTAGCACACCTCCTCCACCTGCTCTACCTGTCCCAGGGCCAGCCGCTGAGCCCCTCTAGGCCTTGGCTTGCTGCTCTGTAAAACAGACATAATATCCTACTGTGTGGGATTATTGAGAGGATGAAATAAGTTGTGTAAAATGCTCAGAACCCTTTTGGGGTCTCTCGGTGTGAGATGCACAAGCAGGCATCTACGTTCCCATTTCACAGATTAGCAAAAATAGAGACTACAGAAACATGATCACAAAAATTAAACAAGGCCTTACAAAGGACGGAGTGTGTCTCACCTGATCTCTGCCCTAAGCATGCCTCACAGATCACAGTACTCCACACCACCCTTTCCTCTCTCCTGCTCCTTCTGCAGCACCAGCTTCTGGCCCAACAGTTCCCTTTCCCTCTCTCCAAAGCCAGAGCAGGAACAAGGGCTAAGAAGAGGTGAGCAGTTGGTCTGCCTGGAAGGCAGGACTTGGGGGAGCCTGGGCAAAGGGCACTGCAGGCCAGCAACCACCACTGGCCCTGGAGAGTTCATGTCCTGGCAGGAGCTTTTACTCACCATCTGTGTAGAGGAGGAGTTTCTGGGAAAGTGGTGCATTCGAGGAGTCGCTAGGTAATGCTGATAGTGCTGCGGGATGGGCCGCACCTGGAACTGAGCAGGACTCAAGCCAGCATCCACACTGAGATCCCTACGGGGACAGAGCCTCAGTGAACCGCAGGTTGGAGATACACCATCAGGTCCCAAAGGTTCCTTAGATATCAGAGGCACACACTGGATCCTTCCACTACCCAGCCTTGTCTGTCTCCATAGAGAAAAACTGAGACCTCCAAGTAAAGGGCCCCACAAAACCCGAGGGCACTGGAATAGCCCTGCTCTGTCAGTCATCTTAAAATGAGGGCTCAAAGCTCCTCCCAAGACCGAGCCTTTCCCTGAAAGAATCCAAACCGGGCTATGGATTCTGCTGCTCAACACACAGCGAAGGAAGGGCAAGGAAGGATGAAAGCTGGGGGGGGGGGGGGTGCAGTGGCCACCATTTTCTTACCCCCTGAGGAAACAACAGAAGAGGGACCTGTACGGCTGGTCTCTACAGGCTACAAAACTATCCTCGTTCACCTCCCTCCACTCCTAAAAGTGTAGGGATACTCACTTCACTTCAAAATAATAAATGTATTAATTAAAACTGAAGAGGAGCCAATGGCTAATTTGGAAAAGAGCATATTTCAGGTTGCTGGAGCAAAGATGCAAGGTGACAATGAAACATTTTGTCATACCTGAAAGCAAAACAACTACCAATGCATGCTGGGGTCATGGCCAAGATCGCAGGCACCAGGCAGAAGAGACCCCCACCAAAAAGTTAGGATAACTTGCATTTCAATATGTATAACTGCAATAGAGTCTGAAACACATGAAATGGGCTTATAACCATGAGAGTGAACCAATGTTGAAGAAAGAAAAACAGTCCTCTCTGAAGGACATGAAGAAGTCAACTCTTCACTTGGAAAACCAGTAAATAAAGGGAAAGTCCAAATATTTATCTTGCCTTTCCTTTATTAACTGTACTTCAGGGTAACCAAATGCTTCATGAGGGGGAAATTTCTCTTTATAAAAATCTTCCAGCTAATACATGAATAAGGAAGGATTGAATTATTTGCCATCATTTTGCTTTCCCTAAGGAAATAAAAAAATCTAGGCAAAGGTCATTAATTGCTGCTAATATCACAGAAGGAGAGACAATCAGACATTAATTGCTTTCTGGTACAAAGGCACAACACCACATCAGAAGTATTTCTGATGAACCCAGGTAAATATGAACCCAAATTTGCTGGTTCCTTGATCTAAGTACCAATGTGTAGGAAATGTAAGAAACTGAGGAGCACCTGGAGTGATACCACCGGAGTGTTAACAGCAAAATCCAGATAAGGGTACTCCTGTATGAACAACTTGGCTTCTTCTGTGTTTTTGTTCAAGAAAATACATTGAAATTGAGTGGTTCCCTTAAAAGGTCATAAAGCAATTTCTACCTCGAGCCACGTGTTGGAGTAACAGGAATCACATCTACTCTGCAAACCACTAGCAAACTGCACAGACATGAAATCTGTCTCCAGACCCTGCAGAACAAGCAGTGCAGAGCTGCCCTTCCAGTGGGAAGGGAAACAAGTGAGGTGAGTCCTCCAACTTCCTGTATTTCCTGTACGTGAAACTGCACGGAGCCCAGGAGTAGGAAAGGGGACCCTAGCAGAGCATGGTGGTCTTGATGAGATCTCACTTCAGGGTGGCAGAGGTCCTTGAAAGTTGTAGTGCAGTGTATTGGAAAGGAGAAAGCTGCATCAAAAGAAAGCTCCAGAAATCTGCACTGGGATCCCTTTGAGTTTTGCATGAATATTAAGATAATGCATACACAGGGTGAAATCCCTCCAGGGCAAGCAAAGAATACACTTGGAATAGTAGATGTTGCCCAGAAGTTGGACAGGGGCAGGGAAACATTCAAATTTTAGCAAGTCATAACAGAGTCCTTGCTGATCATTCAGAACAGAATAGAGACCCTAAGAGAGCACGCTTATGAGCTTTATTAGGACAGGCTTAGAGCGCTCTCCGGTCTAGGGATATTCTACACCTGTATAATAAATCTTACAAATAAGTCTACAGTAGGCTAAGCTGGACTACAAATGCTGATTAGCAGAACAAAGTTCAACAATCTTTAAGTGAGGGAAATAAATCTAGTTGCTCAACAACATAAATTCATGATGTTTCCCATTCAATCAGAAGTCACTGAACATGCCAAAGGAGACTAATACGTCTCCTAATCAGATAAAAAAAAAAAAAGCCCGAAAGATTTCCAAGATGTGGAAATGACAGAGATATTGGAATCAGAAAGTAAAAATGCTAAAATTGCTGTTATAGTCATGTTAATAAAGTAGGTGAAAACATAAACATGGAGAGAAGAAAACAGAAGATACTCATTAGATGACCAAAATGTAATCTACTGTTGTAAAAGTGCAATGTCTGAAATAGAAAGTCCACTGGGTGAATAGTAGGTTAGATACTGTACAAGAAAAGATTAGTCAAAGAAAAAGCTATAAAAACAATCTAAATGAAGCATGCAGGGGGGAAAAGACTAAAAAATTCATTATCCCAATGATAATACCCAGTATATGGACAAATAAAGACTCAAAGGGAAGCCAATCATGGTGGCACATGCCTCTGGGGATGTAGCTCAATGTGAAGTTCTTAGGTTCAATCTCCAATTGTGGGCTGGTGGAGATCAAAAGGGAAAAAATGGAGGATTAGAGGATAAAAGGGAGAAAAATGTATTAGAAAAAAATTCCTGAAAAGTGTCCAAATTTATTGAAAGCTATAACTCCATATATTATTAAAAAATAGTTTAACTAACTTCAAGTACAAGAACACTAAGAAAATCACCTCTGAGAAAATAGTCAAATGTCTGAAATAACAAATACAAAACAGATACAATTTTAGAAGCCACCCAAAAAAAAAAATAGATCCATAAGATAGGAAAAAACCTGAGTGAGAATTATCATAGATTTCGTGCTAAAAATAAAGCAAACCAGAAGACAATGGAAGACATCTTTAAACTATTGAAAGGACACAGAAACAAAACAACAGACAAATAAATAAATAAAAATCTGTCAGCCAGCTAAAACTTTTTTGAAAATGAAAGTGAAGTAAGACTCTTTCAGACAAAAATTGAGAGAATGCGGGCAGCAGGCCAGTCCTACAAGAAATATTAAGAGAAGTTCTCCAGACACAGGAAAACTGTTTCAGATAGAAACTTAGATCTGTGTAAAGGAATAAAGAGTCCCAGGGATGACAACTGTAAAAAATATTAAAGATCCTTTTTCCCAATTAAAAAATGTATTTGAAGTTTAATTATTTAAAGCAGAAACTGGAAAACTTTTTCTGTAAAGAATCAAAGAATAAGTATTTAAGGCGTCAAGAGTCATATATTCTTTATCATGATTACTCCAATGTCCACCAAAATGCAAAACCAGTCATAAACTACACATGAACAAACAGAGGTGGCTGTGTTCCATAAAATTTTATCTGCAAAACAAGGAATGGGCCAGAATAGACTCCCAAACCACGGTTTTCCAAGCCCCTGGTTTAAATATAAAATTATAACGTTGTACTGCAGTGATTACAGTATGTGTGTGGAGAAGGCCTACCACGGAGTAGCATACGGCAAAAAAAATAGGCAATGGAAGTACACTGTTGTAAAAGTTTTAAATTACACACAAAACAGTATAATTTTACTGTTTTGTAGAATGACAAACTAAATGTGCACATTGCACACTCTCAAAACTAGATTAAAAAATGGCATGATTATGCAGCCAATATTTAATCCTAGAAAATATTGAGCCAATCCAAAGGAAGGCATGAAACAGACAAAAAGTAGTGACTAAAATAAAAATGAGTCAGAAAACAAAAAGCAGGATGATACACTTAATCCTAACCATACAATTATAATAAATGTAAGTGGTCTAAATGCTCCATTAACAGAGTGCGAGCCAGAAAGCAATGGTCAGTCATGTACTGTCTACAAAAATATTTTTAATGTAAAGACATAGATAGGCTAAAAATAAAAGAAGGAAAGAAATAAAGCATGCAAACACTAATTGAAAGAAAGCTGACAAGGCCAGCACAAAGCTCTGAGTTCAAGTCCCCAGTACCAAACAAAACCAGGCATGGTGGTGCATGCCTGTAATCCCAGCACTCAGGAGGCTGAAACAGGAGAATTGCCATGAGTCCAAGGCCAGCCTGGGCTACATAGTGAGTTCAGGACCAGTCTGAGATACAAAGCGAGACCCTATCTCAAAGAGAGAGAGAGAGAGAGAGAGAGAGAGAGAGAGAGAGAGAGAGAGAAAGAGAGAGAGAGAGAGAGAGAGAAGGAATGCAAGCTGAGATGAATATGTTAACAACATACTAAGTGGATTTTGATCCAAGAGACATTATCAAAGATAAAGAGAAATATTTTTAATGATAAAGGAGTCACTTTGTCTAGAAGACATAACAATCCTTATACAGATCCTGATATACATATACCAAATATACATACATCAAAATGAATGAAGCAAAGATTAATAGAACTGAAAGAAGCAAATACACAATTAAAGCTGTATACTTGAGCCTTTCTCTTTTAATTCATAGAATAAGCAGAAAAAAAGTATTATAATTATTAATCAACTTGAGCTTACAATGACTTTCAGACAATACTTCACTCAATAAAAACAGAACACACCCCTTTGACATACGTACAGAGCATCTTCTTGGAACACGTGCTGAATCATAAAACAATTCCTAATATATTTAAAAGGATTAGAATTTTACAGAGCATATTTGCCAGTCATACTGGTTTTAATTTAGAAATAATAACAAAGGAGATCTCTGGAAAAATCCCAATAAAAAACAATATACTTCTAATTCACTAACCTTTCGAACTCTATGCTTGCAGTTATTTTCTAATGTGAACTGGTGGGTAAGGCCAGGTTTAAGAATAGCAACAAAGTTATAGCAAAATATAGAAAAAAACTTTTGGTAACTATCCCAGTAAAGGGATTGGTTGGATTCAGAGAAGAGGCATCAAGATTTAACTGCTGCGACCCATTCGAGGAATACGAAGCTGAGTTAGAGTGGTGACATAAGTGAAATGACTTAGGTGCATAAGATTAATATGTTAAGTACTGTACAGTTTCTCTGACTTGAAACCCAGAATACAGACATCCTATAGAACCACATGAAGTGATAGCTGGAGTTGGGGGTAGGGATAGGGAGAGAGTGGGAGGGTCAAAAATGGGAAGGGATTGTAAAGTTGATATGATACATATGTGCACGAAATACCCAAATTCATTGTAAACACTATGTATTACATATGTATATTAATAAAAATAGTGGGAAAAATAATATACTTCTATACAACCCAAGCTCAAAAATAAATAAATCATAATAAATATTAGAAAATTCTGTCTTTAAAGAAACTGCCATGGTTTCATAAGTTAAGTTTCCACATTAAAAAAGTACAATGAAGAAAAAAAAACAGTGGAATCATCAGAAAAGTCCTTCCTGGACTCTTCTCACTCAATAAGGGACACAGTTTGCCTGATCCATAAGAAGTCTGGATAGGTGTCACTCAGGAGGCAACAGTCCCTACAGAAGTCCTGCTGTTGCCACCAACCCTTGAGAACCTGAGTATTAGGTAAAGGGTTAGGATCCTAGAACTATCTCATCACACTAAAGTCCACACGTTTAACTCATAATTATGTTTTGGAGTTTCCTGTGGACTTTGTCTCTATGATAAATTTTTTCATTTGTGTCTAAACATCAAGTTCAACTTTATTTTCCACTCTTAATTTTCTTGACAGTGGTGTGGTCTCATTGCTGGGCAGACCCTGATGCTCTTGGGAAGCTCCAAAAGCGTGGCTGAGCCAGGACTGCCTGCAGAGAAAGGACAGCAGGAGGCTCACAGCCTCTACCACCCTCTGTCCTCAGGTCTCAAGTGCCTGGAGGCCTATTCTTGGGCAGAGTCAGGGCTGTAACAAAGGGGAGTGTGGTCTACCCTGGAGATGCCAGAGGTGAGTTAGAGAAGGTTGGATGAGCATGACAAGGATGGAAACACTGAGCTAGTGCTCAAGGTCAGTGTTAGGTCATTGGACACAGACCAGACAGGGAGAGTATTTGGGATCTATTTCCTAAGTCTTGCTGCTCCCACTACTCTCAGGCCAGGATGCACAGTGAGAGAAGATACTGGGAAAGGGTTAACAGGGACAAAGGCCAAGGCAGACTCCAGCCTGGAGCAGGACAAGGACCTGCAGCTGAGTTCTCAGATGGCCTAGCAGGGGCTGGATGAATCCACTGGTTTCAGACAGTCCTCTAAAGGAAAGGAGGAGGGGAATGCTGTAGATACCCTCCATTCTCCCTTTCAGGGGTTCCTTGGCCCTTCCATGATGCATTTCTTCGAGTTGAATTACCCGGCTCCAGTTTCCAGGCAGAAGATGCCTCTCCAGAAAACAGAGTCAGGATGCAGTTAGTAGGATCACAGTTACAAAACTTAGTCACCACAAGGCTGGCCCTTGCTGGAACAGAGCTCACTAAGAATAGCTTTCACGTCATGCCCTGGAAATGGCTTGCTACTGGAGAAGTGAGGACAGGACAGGTGAGCAGGCCTGGGGTGGACCCAGGCGGAACTCCAAGGCAAGGACCAACCTCCCAAGCCCCTGTTCTTTATGTTTCTCCAGGCAGCAGAACCCAAGACCGTAGAGCAGTTGAAGAGGAAGGAATAGAAAGAAGAGGTTGGCTCGATAAAGACAGCCGGGCAAGGCTGACAGCAGCTCGCCTCCTCCTGACTTATCCCCAGGATGATCACACCAGTGTCACCTGTCTGGTCCCACATGCCTTGCTGGACCCCGTGTGTACCTTCAAGTCACTCAGCCGCATGCAAATGCCCTGGGTGCTCCATGTGTGCTGAGCTGAACCAAACTGAATTGACTCGACTGCTGAGGGACAGAATTTAATCCAAACTGCAATTAAGTCTTCCTAATTTGAATCTGCTAATTAGAAAAAGGCTGGGCTGAAGTTGGTAGTGGTGCGATCTGTCTTTTAAGGGATTATTCAATTTAACAGAGAGTGTACCTGAGCATGGGCAGAGGGCTGTAGACAAAAGAATATGTGGAAGCTACTCCCAGCTGCACCGAGAATCACACATTGACTGGAACCACCCCTTCGAATTATACCCAAGTGTCTGTGGAAGGGTCTCCCAAAGCCACCCTTCACTAAGCCAGCTTTCCTGGCCAAGAGGCTGGAAAATGACTTAACACACTCAGTTTTTAAATTAGTCATTTCTTTTCAACTGGGAGATCTTTCTACATCTAATTTTTTCCCAGAAAGTTCTAAGAACAGCATTAAAAATTCCTGGATACCCTTCATCCAGATTCCCAAAATGTTACTATTCTACTATTGCATTTCTATATTTCTATATTCTCCCTCTGTCTCTCTCTCTCTCTCCTCTCTCTCTCTCTCTCTCTCTCTCTCTCTCTCTCTCACACACACACACACACACACACACACACACACACCACATATTTATATACACATGTACACACCTCTGAAGAAAGGGAATTTCCTTTACTGTATTATTTAGAACTATGTTGCAGGAAGATGATGTCCTCCCCTCCACTTCGGAAGACTTGGTGAAGTACACATCTTTTAAAAGTACTTGAAGGCTCTGATACAACAGTAGCTAAATAAAACACCCCTCCTTTTTTGTGGTACTGGGGATTAAGCCCAGGGCCTTCACTCTGAACTACACCCCCAGACCATTTTTTATTTTTAGTTTTGACACTGAGCTTTGCTAATTTGCTATGTTGCTCAGGCTGGGCTTAAAGTTAAAATCTTCCTGTCTCAGCCTCCCACAGATTAAGATTACAGACTGTGCCACTGGCCCCAAAAGCCCTCTTCTGAACTAGAACCAGAGAGTTGAGTGAGACCAGGGATCCAAAACCAAGAGATGCTGCCTCCCGAGGCAACAAAGATCTTTTTCCCAAGCACAGGAGATGGCTTTTGCCTATAAAATACAACAAAACCCTCCACTTCTTTCTCCTGCTTCTCTCTCCAAGCTTTACCCTCAACCTGACCAGCTCTGTCTGTACCCTTCAGGACCCTCCTCCTCCAGGAAGCCTTCTTTAGTCACCCTACCTTTCTGGAGTTCTCCTTTCCTTCTTTTCCCCAGGCACCACTTGTGTGTAGAACCACTGAACTTGGGAAATGTTTCTATCCCTGTCTTCCTCCTCCCCTGTAGGATCACAAACACTGAGCCCCAGGCTGGGCACATGACAGCACCTGGTTACATCTGAGCTAATTGTTGGAAGCGGGCCCAGGTAGGGCCATCTGGACCTGTGTGTGGCTGAGAGAAGGCACAGAGCCTGGGATGAGGTCTCCTGCATCATTCAAAGTGAAGAAAAGCAGAAACTCTGTGGACTGGCAAGACTGATTACTTCCCTCCCCCAGTACCCCAGAGACTCACCAGTCAGTGCCCTCAGCCAAATACCTGGGCTGAGGTGTCTGCAGTTGGTGGCCGAAGTCGAAGCTGGGGTGGAGGCGATGGGGGTGGACAGACACGCGCTCCTGACTCCGCCTGCACCAGAAAGGAAGAAGACCCATGGGGTCACAGCCTCCCCGGGGCAGCCTGCCTCCCGGGGGCTCTGAGCCAGTGACCCTGCCATGCTGAGGAGGGCTCACTCCTGCACTCCCGCAGACTATGGAAATGTAGGCTTTGCCCTCTCCCCAAACTCCAAAGAAGCTTCCCCTATGAGCAGCTATCTCCAGGCTGCTGACTGACACGAGGTCTCTCCTTGTGTGGGTGTAGTTCACTGTTTCCCCCTTCACATGCACCTCTCTGCCCTCACCATGTTTCCCCATATTCTTCCCAAAGTTAAAGCCTGCCTCCTCCGGAAGCCTTCCCTAGACACCCAGATCTTGGTGACCTCTCCCTCTGACCTTTTACAACATTCTCTCTTGCAGCCCCAGGCAACCTAGACCCTACAGCCAGAATGCCTCTGTCCTTAGAAATGATCTAGTCTGGTTCTCAAAGTACTCTAAGAACTACTGGGCATCTCCAGCCCTTGCAGATGGTTTGAAAGGTCAAACTGTTGCAGTCTGCCTTCTGCAATTCTTACAGGTGAACGGTGGGTTTTTCAGAAACCTCATGTCATGGAATTCTGCAAGACTGCATGCAGAAGCAGATAGAAGGACACGGCTGTCTTTTACTAAGCTGTGCCCTACAGATGGCTAGAAACATGCAAGGAAAAGCCCACTCTTCACACGGGATTTATATAGAAACATTTTGATAACGCATTTTATTTACACAATTGTGTAATCTTTAAATAAATTTTATGCTGGCTATGGAGCTCAGGGCCTTTGTACTGAGCTACAACCTCAGCCCTTTCCTTTCTGAGATAGGATCTTGCAAAGCTGCAATTCACCTGTCTCAGCCTCGCAAACGGATTGATAATTTTTAAAATTTTCTAATATGGCAAATATCAGAAATATCCACATAAACAGAAATTCTTTCCAGTCTCTTTACATTAAAAGTGTAAAGAGAGCTCTGCAATCAAATGTTCAAAAATCCCCCAATAATCCACTTTTTTCTTAATATTTGAGGCTCAAACAAGTACAGTTACCTGCTCAGGACCCCACAGATACTTCAGATCTATTTGATTAGTATAGTCTAATTTCACTCTCCATTTGTTTCATGGTTGTATACTGGACTCTTCAAGCAGTCCCGGTCTCTCTGAGGGCAGGGCTGGAAGCCAGCATTTCCTTTGGAATTCTTTATGGCTTTAGGGTACTAGAACCAGGCAGTCATCAGGCTAGAAGAGACGTTACATGTCTCCTAGTCAAATCACCCACATGTGCAAAGTACACTACGAACACGGACCACCAGTTTCCCAGCTCCCGACCTTGCACATGAGTAATGAGAGGGGGACGCACACTAGCTTTCTAAGGGCGTTCCTCAGGAGGGCGCTCACTTCTGAGATGAACTTGGGCAGGGCGACCTCTTTCAAAGCCACTTGGTGACTGGGAACCAAGCGGGTGTACCCAGCTAGCTGCCCTCCCCCGCCCCGCCCCCGGCCCCGCCCCGTCCCGCTCCTTACTCGCCCTCGCTCCCGCCTGGCTCCACCCCTTCGCCTAGGCCCCGCCCCGACTACCACCCCCCCTTCCACCCACCCCTTGTCCAGCCAAGCCCCGCCCCCGCCGCGTCCCGCCCCTTCCCGGCCCGGCCGGCCGCGGACCTGGGGTGCGAGACGAGCCTACGGTGCTGGGCTTCCAGGAGCTGCTGCTGCAGGAGGTATTGCTGGTGCAGGGCCTGAGGTAGGAAGGAGGGACCTGTGACGTCCTGGAACTGGAGGGTGGGCAGCGGGGTCAGCGGCTGGTGCAGGGCGCCGCTGTGCTGGTGGGCCGGGGCCATGTGGGCGCTGAGGCCCGGCTGTGACTGCACGGGGTGGGCCAGCGGGAAGTCGGGAGCGAGCTGCTGCGGCTGCGGGGGGCCCAGGTGGAAGTGGCGGCAGGAGGTAGCGTGAGGATGCTGAGACCTTTGAAAGGGGGCACCTGGAGAGGCAAGGACAGAAGTGTCCATGAAGACCGGCACTGGGCCGCTGTACACGACCCGGTCCCCGCCCCGGGCAGCCGCAGCTGGTGAGACTCGAGACCTTCGGGCGCACGCAGCAGTTCCATCGCCTTTGTGTGCGCGCGGCCATGTTCGATGCTGCCACGTAAAGGCCTGTAGGTGCGTGTTGGAGGGGAAAGGACACCGGCCCTAATGAACAGGTGAACATCCTCTTATAATTAACACACTTGCTGCGGAGGTTGAAAGGCCTCTAAGGGCAGGTTAGCTTTCTTAAATTGTACTCCTTCCATTCAGTCTCCCCCATACCACAAAGAGAAAATTTAGGGCCCCCTACACTTCGCTGAGACCTTGGCTAGCCAAGGCCCAACCCAGAATAAATCCTATTCCAAAGAAAGAAGCCAGCGGTTGCCTTGCACTGCAATTATACGGAAAAAAGTCACACACAATAATTTACAACTTAAAGAATAACTTATTATAACATTAGAATGTATTTCAAAGCAAGCATACCAAATATAAGCTGTTCTCTCGCTACATTTAATCTCAACTCCAGTACTTTTCTAAATAAAGTTGAACTTGATGACAGGAAAGCTATGCAAACTCTCCATGATTGTTCAATCCAACTGTGAATCCTGGAGAGGTCCTCCAGTGAGTCAAGGAAGTGGACCCCCCCCCCCCCCCAGTACAGAAAAATTTGCAGGGAACTTCCTGCTAAGATTGGCAAATGAAACATATTTCAGTCCCTTCCCAAACCTCAATGAAATGATACCAGAGAAACAAGACCATAAACATATAGGGACAGGGAGAACAAGGTGTGTGACATCCACAGCAACTGACGTCAGCAGAAATTTGGAAGACAGAAAGCAAATGGAGAAATGATAGGGCTGAGAAATCAGAAACTGAGTGACAGTCAACAGGAAAGGGATAAATCTTGCCACAAGAGGCTGAAGGGCAGGAATAGAAGACTGCGGCTACTTTGGAAGGTGGGCTGTTCAGGCCCTCACGGGCCGGCCTGAGAGCCTCAACATTGCAGACCTCGGCAGGGTTCCTTCCTACAAAGAATTACTACCTGTCCTTTAAGCCTAGGCCTGATGTTCTTCCTCACACCTTGGCCTGCTCTTTGTTCTTAGCAAGCACTGATGGGGAAAAGTGGAAGCCTATAAACAGCTGGGGTATAAGAGGAGAAACTGTAAAAAATAAAGTGTCTTTTGCAGTGTCCCTTGCAAGAGTCCATGTTTTTTATTTTTTAATCTGCACCCTCTCACTCGAGTACACGTTGACTGACTGAGCAGGCACGGTCAGTGGGCAAGGAGATATAGCTGACCATAGGAAGACTGCGTACAAGTTGATCCAAGGGGCGGTTGTGCCCAGGGTCCCCCCGCCCCTTTGCCCATGCAGGCAGTGGCCGCCCTCCTAGAATGGCTCCCGGGGAGGGCAGGGAGGCAGCGCCCAGCGAAACCGGATTAAGTGAAAGTCTATTTATGGAACTTGAAACTCCCCACCTTCTCTACTTCTAGGTTCCCAAATCCTGTCAACAGGCATGTGTCCCATCCTTGTACCAGAAACTAGGGGATGTTTTTAAAAAGATGGTCATTGGTCCCAGAAAGAGCTCTACAACTCCTTCTAGTTAAGAGCAGCCTAATAAAATGTGAATCCCTGTGTTAGAAACGTCGGATAGCAATCTTCCTGTCCAAACAAAGGATGGACTTGAGAGGCATGGACGACAGGGTATGAGGCTTTAATTTCCTTTTGCAAAAGGGTGTCCTTCCCACGTGCAAGTGGAGAAAAGACCGGCAAGCATGGTGGGGGGGGGGGGGACCTAGTTCCTAACTCGCAAGGCCCTCCCCCCGCCGTTTCCCATTGGCGGGATTCACAGTCTTCCCAGGAAGGTCTAAAGCATTGGCTCAGGGCCACGTTCATCACAACGTCACATCCTAATCCCTCCCCCCTCCTTTCTGCCTCTGTCTGGTCACCTGGTTGGGTATGGCACGAAAACGTAAAGATCCGCCATCTTGAACAATGTGCCACCGTTACCGCTAGGTGACGCTCACACCTGCTAGCCACTGTATAAGGAAGCACATTTGATGTGACCAGATAGGCCAAGATTACAAGATGAAAGGAGAGAGAAGACAAACATACTAAACTTAAAAAGAGACAAAGAAAATGAACTTAGAGGAGCACCAATGATAATGTTAACATAACATTGCTACTGGTAACCATTAACACTAATGAATAAGAATTAATGTTAAAAGGACATTTCCTTCTTAATATGAAGAACATAGACAGTGTCAGAAATTATAAACAGTTAACATCGGGGCCGTTAGAAGTTTACTCAGTAGCTACATATTTCAGGAAGTAAATGTCTGAAGAAGAGTTGGAAATCTTAGGGAGAGAGAGTTTGGTTTGGGTGGGAAAGTCAGAGGCAGATAACTTATTTTACTAAATGTGTCATGTGTTGATCAACTCGAGTTTGTAAATGATGTGTTTTGGTGATGAATTTTTTGGAATAAACACAAGTATTTATGTAAAAATACAGGTATTTGCCAAAAGAAATGAGAATAAAAACAATGGAACCAGAAAAATATTATGTAGCACCTTCACTCTCACAAGCTGTCCGATCAGGAAGGCCTTTCTGCCTTAGAAATCCTTGGTGGGCCCAGGATCCGGGCCATGCGGAAGCAGGCAGCACGGCAGGGGGCGAGAGCGCAGAAAGAAGAAAGAAGAGCCGTCGGAAGGTGGAGGAGTGGAAGGCCCCTGACCCGAGGGGAAGGGAACAGGCTTGCAAACAAGACCAAAAAGGTACTGGAGAGACTACACCAGCCCTGTCCGAGAGAAATAAAATGTGAACCACATGGCTAATTTTAGATTTTCTAGTAGTCACCTTTAAAAGAGTAAATGACTGACAGGTGAAGTTAATTTTAATAATGTCATATAACTCAATGTAGTGGAAATGTTATTGAACATATATTCGATATAAAAATTATGCAGATACTTCACATTCTTTTTTTCATATAAGGTCTTGGGAGTCTGGTGTGTATTTTGTTCTTAAAACACATGTGTTAGGACTAGCCACATTCCAAGCCCTCAGTGGCTTCCAGATGGGGCAGCGAGGTCGTAAGAAAACAGCTATCTGCAGACAGAGAGCAAAGCATTTTATCCAGGCTTCCTCCTAAAGTGAGGAAGGGTCCCCACCCGCCCCGCCCCGCCGCATTGCTTACCGGTGGAACTCAAGCTCCATCCTCCCGGGGCACCACCCCGCCCTCCCAGCCCCCGCGCCCGGCCCTGGCTGCTCCACACAGCATGTGCCGCGTGGGGCCTTTGCCCTCGGCTCATCACTGCCTTCCCGTCCTTAGCGGTCCCTTCTCAGCTCCCCGCAGCCTCTCCTGCCCACCCCGCGGCGCAGCAGCTGCTGAGACCCCACACAACTGGCTGGGCTGCGTTCTCCTGCTGGGCAGCGGCGCTCAGGAAATACCTGGGTGTCTGCCTGGTTGTTGGATGGAGTGAGGCAGAAACAGCGGCTAGAAAGGGCTCAGGTGATGAGGCTGGCTGAAGAAACTGGTCTGAAATTAAGTGGGAAAGAGAGGGGCAGGAGGCCCATGGGAGCCCTGGGTGTACGGAGGAGGCCTGGCAGAGATGGTGAGTGGTGCCGGCCTCCTCTCCCTGTGTGGCCGCCTCCCTCCTCAACTGGGCCCCTCCTGTGCTGGATGCCTGGCCTGAGGGGGCTTCTTGCTCCTGCAGCCTGGGCCCCCCATGAGTGCACCGGGGAGTGAGAACAGGCTCTCCCTCCAGAATGGCAGCCAAAGAGGGGTGGACGAAAGTATCAGCTCTGTCCCCAGAGGGATGCTCAGCCTCACATCGTGCTGGGGTGTCACTGAAGCCAGCCCCTTCTCCACCCTGCATCATGCAGGCTCTGTGACAGTGCCAGGTAACAGCTGCTGTTTGGTCTCAGAGAGCAAGAAAGTGAAACTCTCAGGGGACTAGCTGGTCCACGGCAGGCCAATGACAGCGAGGTCTAGATGCCCTCCTTAGCAGCAGTGGACAGCCTTCAGGTTTTCCCATTAGAGGTACTCCTTCAGGTTAAAAACTATCTCCAGATGGCCCTGATTACACTATGCATTTATTCTATTTCCCCGGGGCTGAAGTGCCACAGGTTGAAAGATCCATCAAGAACTAACCAAGGTTTCCAGTGAGTGGGAAGAAACAAGGGTCCCCCGGAAACAAGGCACCACATTAAACAAACACATCCATTATAAGACACAAATTAGTTCCAGAAGAAAAATAATATGCATTTTAGGACTTGGAAATTGATGCTGACAATTGGCTGCTCCTGAGACTCGCTGAGGAGCAGGATCTTTCAGCAGGGGCTGGGCCTGAGCGAGGCAGGTACAGGGTTAAGGCAGGGAGGCCTGGTCTGGCCTTGCACAGCTGCAACCAGGGAAACCTACAGGTGTGTGGCCCACCTGGTACCCACCTGCACACATGGAATACACAACAGGTGCTCCACAGATGCCTGGGAACTGGAGGCACAGAGCCTGAAGAGACTGGCAGCTGGAGAGTGGGTGGATCAGAGGACAGAGTGGCCACACGGCCCCAGGAGAGAGGGAAAAGAAAGGAAAAGCAGGACACAGGGCCCGGGGCTGTGGGGAAGGTAAGTAAGTAGAGAAACGGTAGCAAGAGGTCTCCAAAGGGTTCTGGGCTTGCTCACTACGCCAGTCTGGTAAGTGACAGAGTGGAGATTCGAATCTGGATGTGTCTTGAAAGTCAGCTTGAAGGGGCCAGGCCAGGGGTGGAGCATAGGGAAACAGTAAGCTTGACAGCACAGAGGGGCCAGTGAGGGATGCTGTGGTCTGAATGTCGTGTGCCCTTACGCAAATGCGTAAGTTGAAATCTCAGCCCCCAGCGTGGTCATAGCAGGAGATGGGACATTGGGAGGTGATGAGCCTACGTGAAGAGATACGTGTCCTTACAAGAGACCCCAGAGAGCCAGGTGGCCCCTCCTACTATGTAGGGTGAAAGCCATCCATGGGGAAGAGAGCCTTCACGGGACACAGTATCTGCCAGTGTCTTGTTCTTGGACTTTCAGCTTTTAGAACTGTGAGCGGTAAGTGACTGCTGTTTCCAATCCTCCTGGTTTATGACATATTGTTACAGCAGTCCAAAGGGACTGAGAGAGGAGCCCCAAGGAAGAGATGGTGGTGGAGAAGTGGGGCCAGGTCACCCAGAGAGCGTGGGTGCTGTCTGGAGTGTTCTCTGGCCTGTGAACTAAGACAATGGACAGTGGAGTCAGCTGGGCCTGAGCAGGAGCAGAGAGAAGCCAAGTTGCAGAATACCGGAGATGGTGAGGGTGTGCTCTCTCTCTCTCTCTCTCTCTCTCTCTCTCTCTCTCTCTCTCATACACACACTCCCACGCACAAGCGACACATACACACGCACACACCAGTGATCTTTCTACCCTGTTGGAAAGCAGCTTTTCACCCTCAAGGCTCCGGGGTTGAGAAATACCACCTTCAGCCCTCAGACAAGAGGGGCTCCAGGAGGAGGAGCAGGTTAACAGTGGCACAAGGGTACATGATAACTCAGCTCAGCATGCCACCCACCAGCCCACCCTGGGACATACACCTTCTGTCTTTGGGAGCATCAGGCGGGGCCTGCCCAGAACCCTGTTGTAGGTTGGCTAACAAACCAGGACCAGACCTTCCCTGCTTCTCCCAGGGACGTTGAGACCTTGGGAGAAGACAAGGGTCACACCCTCCAATTCTCCAGGAAAGCCAGTGTTTCTTTCTCCCCAGGCCCAGTTCTCAGGGTATCCAGTTCCTGCTGTCTCCTAGTTCACTGACCCAGTATCACTCCCCAGGAGTGCTGAAACTGGAGGGGCCACTGAAGGCAGGGCCCATGGCTGACACAAGGGAAGGCAAGGCTGTGGAGCCCACCTGGAAGCACTGGGACAGAATGTGGAGAGAAGTGACAGCAGGACAGCAGCTGGGATGGGAGAGTTGGGCCTCACTGCTGGAGCTCAACATTGGCTCTTTTTGGAAAAGTGCACACCAGCACCAAGAAAATCATTCTTTTGTAAAGCAGGTGTCTGCCCACAGAGGCCATGAGAAAGGCCCCAGCCCTAAGAGTCTTCTGAAGTACAGCAGAGCTCACCAGAGCCAGGGCTGTGTCTGAGGGACTAGGGTGTCCTCACCAGCAGTCACAGTGGACCTGTCCAGGCCTTATTTCCTCAACTTGGGATCCCTGGATGACACCTGGAAATACCTCTCTGCTGTCGTAAGCCTTGCATACCTCTGGCCAGGGCTGTCTTATTTGGACGGAACCAAGAGGACGACACAGGAAGCCAGGTCACGCTTGGGATCCCACCACTGAGCAGAGCAGACCCCATCCTCTGGCCACCAGCCCCTGCTAAGATGACCATGTGACACTGTGGTGTGTCATCCAGCACCTGGTATGCGCTGGAGCAGTTAGAGGCAAGGAATTCCTGCAATGTTCCTGTGCCAAATGGTGGCCATCCTGATACCCTAATGCCCAGTTCTGAGCACCAGGTTCATGCCCAGGCTCCCCTCTCAGCCTCTCTCTCTCTCTCACTGCCTACATGACCTTCATTTGACCCAGACCCAGGACTTGCTAACTTCCACTTTCCATTACTACCTGTCCCATTCTGTCCACTCTTGACTACCTATGGCAGATGGTAAATCCCCTTGCAACCCTACACATTTTTCCCAAATGAGGAAATTCTCCCTTCACTTGACACATGGCATTCAACGTACTGCATTTCACCTCTAATTTGTGTACAAACTTTATGTCCAGTAAGTAGCTGTGGAGTGAGTGTTTTCAGGGTAAATACCATGCAGCAAATGTCCTTTGTTCTTAGAAGAGGTTTTGGGGATATTTCAAGTGGGGACAGAGAATGAAAGGAAAGCTAAGTGTGACATTGCTATCTGGTAAGAAAATATGCTTCTTCGTGGCAACTTCAAATACTCATACTAAATAGGGCTCTGAGATTATGCAGAAGGAGACATGGGACCCTATAGGATGAAGGACATCCTCCATTCTATAGATAAGGGTCTTGGAGCTCACCAGTAGTTCTGGCTAAATCAGGCTAAAGGTGAGTCTCAGTGTGGTGTGACCCCATGCCCTGGCCATGATTCTCATATACACACAAGCCTAGATAAGATCCGCCCCCCCCTCCCCCGAGAAACCCTGGGTGGGGTGCTCACCAGGAATGGTATATGCCATGGCGCTGGTGGTCCAACCTCCCTTCCTCTTTGCCCTTCCCTCGCCCAAGCTCCCCAATGAATAAGCATGGTCCTGCCTAAGGAAATCACCAAAGTGGCAAGGCTCCAGCTACTGGCACCCCTGGGTTATGGCCTGAATCTCTCTGGAGATGCAGGTGATGGGCCATCGTCGTGAGCTTGCTCAGGCGCAGCCTCAGTCCTCTCTGGCCTGAGACCAAGGACAAGCCCCAGCTTTTTGAAACAGGCCAAGGTGGGGGCCTCTATAGCAAGACAGATCCTGAAGGCTCTACAAGGCTTGCTCACAAAAGCCTCAGGCCTTGCCTGTCACAGGGCCTAATAGATGGAAAGGATAGTGGAAACCTCTGGGGTACTGGCACCTGTGATAAAGTGGACATTGATGAACTGGACTTTGATGATGGAGAGTGGAGTTGTCAGAGGACTTGAGTCGTCCAACATAAGGGGCAGCTAGAGAACCTCATGTGAGCAATGGAGAGGGCACTCAGAGTCAAAGCTACAGTCAGTCAAAGAGGTAAGTCTTTACAAGAAAGACATTTTTCAGGAGCCTGTGTCCCCCACAGTCACTCATCATTGCAGATGTCTGCACAGAAGCCAACAAACTGCCCAGCAGAGCAGCGGGAACACTGGGAAGGAAGGGTCCTTTTGGACCCTCCATGGGGTAAGGAAATTCTCCACAGCATCTACACCAATACTCCCCTTTTGGTGGCAGACTGATGATAGTTAAGTGACAACTGGCCAGCCGCCATCTGTGATGGCCATGGCACTGAGGGTAGGAAGGAAGGAGCAGGGCAGCAAGGAGAGCAGGAGGCCTGGGGTCCTCAGGCACCAAGCCAGGAGCCCAAGCCGCGACAGAAGAATGAGCTGCAAGCCACAGACCAGGGTTCACATTGTCTCTCAGCACCTACAGCTCCAAATCCTGTTTCCTACATTTCCCTGTGCCTTCCTCACCTAGGAAACCTTCAGACTCCACAGGAAATACATCTTTTTGTGATTCATTCAGGCACAGGATGGGGAGAAGGGCAAATTGTAGGGGGTCATGGATGGCACAGCTGGGAGTCTGAGGTACACTTGCTAACTACCTGACCATAAACCAGACAAATGTGATATGAGAGGCGGTTATTAGCCCAGAACTCAGCTTCCCAACCCATTCGTCCTGGTTTCCTAACCGCCCCGTAACTCAGCTTAACCTCTTTTGTTCTACTTAAATCAACCCCAAGAGGCCTAGTCCCTGGTCGGCCCCTTGGGCTACCAGATGTCTGCTTTCCTCCCTCTGCATGTTGGTTTCCCGTCTAATGGAGGATGTCCAAAGGAAGCTATGCCCAAAGGGGTCTTTTGCAGCTCAGAGCAGGTTTACGATGCTTCCCCAGGGCCAGTCTTTGATCTCTGATGAAAAGCTCAGCTTCTTCCAGGGAACTGAATTCCAGCTCTATAAACACTGAAGGGAGGGGACTTTGCATCCTCAGGAAGCCTGTTTGTCCCTGGTTTTGAGATAATTTAGACCACATACCTCCCGCCAACAGCAAAGGCTAATGTGTGGTTCCAGTTGCCTGTAGATCAGGAGTAAAGGAAGGGAGTGTAGGGAGTAGGATTGGTCACAGACAGTATACAATCACAGGGGAAAAAAAAAACCTGTGGGTAAGGGACAGTCTTCCAGGCTATCCATCTCAGAAGTTACCCTTTCTCCATCTAAAGCCAAAAGGTCTCTGCAAACCTTCCTACCTCTGACACAGCAGGGCTTTTTGTGGAAGGTGCTTGGTCAGAAGATTTCTCTCTAGGAGGGCAGAACCTGGATCTCCCCAACTCACTGTACCTTTAATGCCCGGCACAGATGTCAACACATTGTAAAAACATCCTGCATGAATAAATTGAACATGAAGAAAGTAGCATCTTGCTAAAAACCTTAGTAGAGAGTGAGCAGCTGCCTTTAGGATTTGAGCTCCACATGGCTTGCACGGTGGCAAAGGAGAAAGGTAACTAAAGTAGCCACATATAGAAACACCAGCCTTGAACTATGAGTGGTGATGCACACCTATAACCTCAGTACTCTGGGGTCACAAATTCACACATCGTCTAGGCAACTTAGCAACCTAGTAAAACTTTTTCTCAAAATAAAAAAAGGGCTGGGGGTGTAGCTTAGTGCAAAGGTCCTGGGTTCAACCTCTAACACTGCAGAACAAAGCAAAAACAACAGAAACAACAAAACAAAACAAAGAGCGAGCTTGAAAAATCACAGGTAGAAAGATCAAGAATTCTTTGTGACGAGTACAGGCTTGAGGTGCAAGTCCAGCACGAACTGGGGATGCCTGGCACATACACAGTCAATGTGAATCCCAACACCTGGCCTGCAGAGCCTGAGTGAGGGGGCATGTCGGTGGGAATATGTAGGAAGGGGAAAGGGAGACTGAAGAGAGAGAAGACTGTAAAAGAGAACAGGAAAGGAAATAAGACAGAGAAATTGAAAAAGAGAGAAGGAAAGAAAGGAAGGAGAGAAGAAGGGAGGGGTAAGGGAAATGATGCCTGGGAAAGACAGAGGCTTATGGGATTTCAGGTCACCTCAAGTGACCCCATCAGCCGCGTGACCGCCCTGGCTTGGCCCGCGCCTGCTCCTGGAGGTAGCCTCTGCTGCGGAGGACGCCTTGCTTCTTGTACCTCTACTTCTCAAGCGCAGATCTGCCAAAGGGCAATGCGTGACATGCTGCTGTTCAGAGCAGGTGGACTTGTCTGTCCAGAGAGAATGGAAAACCACGGGATGCCACGTGAGGGGGTCAAAGAAAGCCTCCTTTTCCCTTACCAGTTTTGCCCCAGCAGCACACAGGAGTGTTACTCTTTCTGGGTCCCAAACTGTCTTCCCACATAATTTGATTTGATTTGGGACTTGACTTCTTCGCTGGCCAACTGTGTACTGCGTGCCTACTGCAAACCAGACACTGTTCTAGGTGAATAGATGCAGTCATGCATGAAACAATTTAAAAAAACAGACCCTCATGGAATTGTTTTTTTTTTCTTGTACTTCCTGGAGTGGACACATGTGTGACATGTGGCCATTGCAAACTAATAAAAATAGTTGGTGTAAAATATTCACCAGATCTCAAAAACGTAGTGCAAAATAATGTAAAAAAGTCTCTTAAAATCAACTGCATTTTGAAATATTTTAGAAGTATTGGACTAAATATACATTATTATTCATAAAATATATTTCACTTATTTCCTTTTCCTTTTTAACATGGCTGCTAAAAATTTAGATTATACAGATGTGATATATAATAGTTTTATTATGCAAAAAACCCTCTGGTTTAGTTAATAAGTAGAAGATATATAAGAAAATGTCACTTAACAATGATTACAGTAGAGCTATGGAGAAAACTGAGGCAGGGAAGGAGGGGAGAGGGAATATTTTTGGTATAAACAGGAGGACAGGGGCATTATCACCAAAAAGGTACCCCACATTAAGAATTCAAGGAGGTGAACAAAGTGGGCAGATACCCAGCCAAAGTGCTTTCCAACACAGATGAACAGCACATGCAAAGGTTCTGTGATGAGAACAAGTCTGGCATTGGTTATGTAAGGCAGATCACGAGGATAGCGGAGAGATTGTGTAGGACCTTGTTGGTCCCTATAGATATTGACTCTTCTGAATAGGACTAGGAGCAGAGACCTGACAATCTAAGTCTGTGGCTGCTATGTTTACACTAGCGTGCAAGAATAAAGGAAATAAACAGCAACCAAGCAAGAGAGAAGGATGGAAATGCTGTGGGAAGAAGAAATGGTTAGACCCAACATGTATTTCATTTCAAGGGCAGAGGTGACCAGTTTGCTCATGGACTGGATGTGGAACTTGAAAGAAAGAGGATAAGCAAGACTCTAGATCTTTTGTCCTGAGCAACTAGAAGAATGGTATAGTTGTTAGTTTGTAAAATAAATGAGCCCCTCCCAACATGTTCACCCCTTGCCACTTCTTGGATCACGAGGTGGAGTCAGTTCCCCCAACTCTTGAATCTGGGCTTAGCCTTGGGACTGACTTCGGCCAATATAATGCGGGAGAAGTAACATCATGGTGGGTCTAACCCTACACCTCAGGACACCTTGCAGTTACTACCCTTTCTTGATTCCTTCCCTCTGCCATAAGCCCAAGCCAGGCTAACTTGCTGAAGGATGATTGGCCATGAGAAAGAGAAACAGAAATTTTCCTAGCTGATGCCACCCTAAGTCAGTCTCTCCCAGGTGCCCAGCCTGCTGACTACAGACCTACAAGGGAGCCCAGATGAGACAAAAAGGACTTCTCGGCTGAGCCTAACCCAAGTGCCTAACCTATGAAATTGTGAGCTCCAGAGATGATGATTCTTTTCAGGGCCGAGTTCTGGAGTGGCTGTAATAAAAAGAAAGACAAATGCTGCAGAGTATATCTCTTTAGTGAGCTAGAGACTCCATTTTTAGTTATGTTCTAATTGGTTTGAACACGAGTCTGAATTCTTAGGGAGCAAAATCTTTGTCTTCTCTCCCTGTGACATCCATAGCACCCTCAATAGGACTGGCTACAAGCTGGGTGCTCAATGAATGCTGGGTAGACGGTTGATAGATCAATGAGTGGATCTATTCATGAATGACCGGACGGGCAGAGGATGGTTGGACTGGTGGGTGAGTTATTAATTGGCTCCTTATTCATAAGCCAGGTCCCCGTGTCAGCCTTCCGACAAAACCTGAAGTGCTTTAAATGCCTTCTCTCTCTGCCCACTGTTCCCTCCAGAATGTGCAGGTGAACTTTGAATTCCCAGAGCTTTCATCAGCAATAGCAGTAGAGAACTGAAATCCACAGATCTACGTATATCTTTGAGAATGTGAAGCAGATTTTTAGGCTCAGTTTTGACCTCCCACACCCATCCTTTTCCCAGATGTGCTGGCAAATAGACAAATCAATTGTTTTCAGTTTTCCTCCTCTCCACCCCCATGACATGTTAATTAGCAGTGAAAAATGCCAGCAGCAAAGTCAAGAAGGCTGAGGACAAACCACAGAGCTGGGTAGCCAGCTGGTACAGCACCGGGAGCTTTAACTCTTCCATCCAGAGTTGGCTTCCATTTCCAGGGTTCCCGGCACAGCTTCTTGCCTCCCTGCCCATCTATCCTCCCACTTTGCGCTTCCGTTTCCTTGTGATCTCCACTTCTGTCCCCTTGTGATGACCCCAGTCATCTCAGTCACTTCACATCTTACAAAGCTTTTCCCAGTCTCTTCCCCATAATCACTCTATGCATTGGATTTTGCATACTGTCCTCATTTTAGAGACAAACTGCCTCTAGTAGGTTACAAAGACTTGGCCAATATCATGTGGCCTGAACTGAGGATTTGGAGTCTTGTCTTTCTAATTCCAAGCCTTTCTTTCACTGTCAACACAATGAAAGTGTCTTCTCAGGAAAGGGTCAAGTACACTGAGGAGAGGGCTCCTTCAGCCAATTACTAGGGAGGCCACGGTCTTAGGTCTCTCATGGGCCATGTGCATTTTAACAGGTGTCAGTCAAACTCTGGCCATGCTCATTCAGGCTCCACAAAAAGACTTTCCCAAGCCCGGAAAGGCCACTGTCTACAAAGCTGATTGGCTTCTGCTCCCTTCCCTGGCCTCTCTTCTGGATGTTAGCTCCAAATATCACCTGAAACCAATGGAGTGCCCATGAGCTGAGAATACAGGCAGAACTTGAGGGTTAGATGAGGACTTGGCCCCATATTCTCCCACAGTACTGGAGTAAAAGCTCACATAGCCATTTGCAATGCTACAAGGGCACAAAATGAATATGTTTACTAGGGGGCAAAATGATCCCAACAAACCTAATATGACCTTTCATATGACCCGATCTCCCTCTTCCCTGGGACTACAGAAGCCCCAAGGACCAGGATTTTATATGTTGGTCCTATTGGCAGACCCTATACAGAGACTTAGTTTGCCAGACCAATGATTGTTTATCAAATATCTGCTCTTTACTAACTCGATATAGGAATGAAGTATTTTCCCTCAAAGCAGTAATGAGATGTGTCTGCCTGGGGGGAGTCAGGCAAGTCACATGCAAGTTCATTCTTACCAGCTGTGTGACCTTAGGCAAGTATCTTAATCTCTCAGAACCTCGGCTTCCTGACCTGCAAAATGCTCAGAAAGATACACCATCTCTACCTCCGGGACTTCCACGGAGTCAGATGGACTATGCTGGAATAAGATGCTTTGGAAATTGTGAAACAACTTACACAAATGAGCAACCACAAACTCTTGTAACAGAGAAACCCGAGACTGCTGCACTAGCATGAATTGAGCTGAGTGGTTTACCCTGCTGTGTGCATGTAGCAGAAGTAAATACACAGACGACTTCTGGAAGGATCCAAGAGATCTGACAACGTTGGTTATCCATGAGGAGAAAACCCAGGCAGCTGGGGCAGGGGACGGAGGGGACCCTGGTGTTGTGTGTTTATATACAGCCTTTTGCACTATATACCATGTGGCTTTTAAAATATTTTGAGTATTTTTGTTTTGATTGTTTTTTGTTGTTGTTGTTGTTGTTTTCTTTTGTTTTTTGAAGACAGGGTCTCACTCTGCATCCCAGGCTGGTCCTGAACTCACTACGGATCCCAGGCTGACCTTGGACTCATGGCAATCCTCCTGGAATGATTACAGGCATGCACCACCATGCCCAGCTTTGGTGGTACTGGGAAACTGAACTCGGGTACTTAGCGCTTTACTTAGCACTTGCTAGGCAAGCATTTTAACCGCTGAGCTCTTCATCCAGCCCCGATTCTGAGTGATTTTTTTAGAAATAAAATAATTGTTTAAAATGTGAGCACAACAAAATCAAATAGATGGTGCTTTTCTAACCCTCCTCATCTTCCAACCCCCCGACCCCACCAGTTGCCCGGGTTTGGGATCAAACCATAAAGGTCCCAAGCACTCCAAAGCAGGTGGCAGTGGCCAGCCCCACTTGTAACTGACAAGAAAACTGAGGGAGGATTGGCCACGCTACAGTACAGCCCACCATGTGTGACAGACTAGAACAGAGGCATTCTGGAGTAGGGAGTATCTTCCCATGGCTCCTGGGGTGTCAACAGATGGCCCACTTTCTGACAGGTCAGGCTTGTTCTTTACAAAACTTATGAATCAATACTCTTGGGATGAGTTGGGACGACTGAGAAGTCCTGGCTGGATTCCCAGCTTGCATTGTTATAAGCAAACAATTCTGAAAGCTGAGTTCAAGACCTGTCACCCAAAATGACAAACTTGAACAGTCTAGTCTCCCTTCTAGGGCAGGAAAATCTAAGAACACCACCAGCTGCTCAGAGAGGGGCTGTGTTTTTGGAAGTCAAAGCACCCACTCATTGCATCTAACTGCTTTAGAGATTCTGAGGCGTGCGAGGGTCTCAGTCATGGAGATCTGCAGTGACTTTGACCAAGGGCTCCCTTTTGGGCTTCTGTGTCCTCTGTCACCGAGTGTGGTTGCACCTGGTCTATAGGTGTGCTGTCTGGAGCATGGATGGTAGTTACTCCATGCAGGTTGTGAACAACTCTATGGCTCAGAACATCTATGACAGTTCTGCTGGAGATGGCCTGTCCATCTCCAGGAGTTGAGGAGGGGAGGATAGCTTCTCATCCTGCTGGGGAGACATTTCCTGCCGCACAACTGGGGAGGAAGACACAAGCAAGAAGAAGCAGACAACCAAGGAAGCCTCAGTAGCGGCTGAGAGAACATCAACCTCCTGGAGCCCTCTCCACATCCCTGGGTGGCACGCAGGGTGGGGCTAGCTCCCAGCAGGAAGTGTGACAGCAAGGTGGCTGCTCTGCTCTGTCTTCAATGCCTGACAGGCAGCTGTGAGCTGCTACCCAGAGTCAGAGACAGAGGCAGACAGGCAGGAACATGTTTGCCTCCAGGCTCAGGGGTGAGCCTCTGGGGCTGCCTGGCAACTAACAGACTAGAGTTGTGGGCTGCCTCTGACCAGCTGGGCAGTAAGCCCAAATCCAGATATGTTCCCTGACCCCCAGGCCTCCGGTGTTCGCTATTCCTTCCTCAAACGAGGGCATATGGTCATGGCAGAATTCATGGGCAGCTGTCCAATTTAAGATCTGATTTTGAAGGATGGAGGTGGGGGGGGGGGGGACTTCAGCTTTGGGGGCAGGGGCTGCACTTGGATTTCCAGGGCTCGGAGATGAGCCATTCTCTCCCGCTGAGCTCTAGCTGAGCACTGCACTTGGGGAGAGAGGACGTTTAAAAATAGCCCCCGACTGACTTGAATACCTCTGCTCCCTGCCTGCTGCAAGTCAGATCCAATTACCCTGCTGACAAGAGGCTTTTAGCCGGGGGAGCCTGGCCTCAGTGTTGCCACACCAGGGAGCAGGGCTCCAGGACACCCCAGCCCTCCTGCTCCTTCTGAGTCTCCAAGAGTCCAGGAAAAAAAGGCCCAAAGGGATCTAAGGGCCATTGACATGTGCCTAGCTCCAGACCATAATACACCAAGCTCCTTGGCTAAATGTGACTTCCCTGGTCCCCTACCCTACCTTGCACTAGGTGAGCAACAGCAAATGATCTGACCCAAGCCTGAGAATACACCAGGAGAGTTCACACCTTCAGAGTGTGAAGGTGCCCAGAGAAGATCTAAGTACCCTTCCTTTGGATAGATTCCCGGCCACAAGTGGAGACACAAAACTAACACACACATAGAATGTCAACTCCACCTCAGCCGTGCAGCTTGCTGCTGGCACATAGTAATAATTTACCAAATATGTGCTGAACTGAATCCATCTGTAGTAAAGGCCTTGGCAAGAAAATGCAAATGGCTCCATCAATCCCTTCTCGACAGCAAGAGTTAAAACACAAAGGGACTCAGACACACACATTCTATTAGTGATGGTGGCATCATCACGCCAGCAAAGGCCAGATGCAGAGCTCTCTTTTGTCTTTTCTTCCTCCAGGTGGTGACACTGCATAGCAGTCATCTGTCAGCAAACACAAAGCCACACTTGGTGGGACCGTATGAAACCAGCATGTGCCCAGCGCTAAAGACCCCTGGCACCAGGGCTTGCCCCGAGTGTTCCATGGAACTGTCCTCTCCTGACTACTCAGATGATCTCCTTTCATTAAACTCCCAAGATTATCAGATGCTCAGGGAATGCAAACTGCCAGAGCTGTAATTAGGGGCTGTCTGAGCTCATCAGGCCGACTTACCTGCCTTATTATGACACCTGTCACTTTCTCCTCTGCGCTTGTCACAAACCAGTCCCCTAGGGTGGAGAACGGTCTTGGTCATCTGCCACCACACACAGCCAGCACCTGGTACACACTGGCACCCAGGGAATGTTTGGTTAGTGAGTAAGTATGTGGGAAGGGGATGGAAGGTTCCTGTTAGTGTTACACAGGCACATGTAAAGAATCCAGGGATTACTCGCTGGTCACTTTCTCTAGCCTGGACAACGGAGAAGTGAAACATCAAGTAGGTTTACTGTGCATCAACCGTAGCAACAGCAAGAACAAGAAGGGCAAATCAACCGCGCATCTGTTCACACTCTCACCGTGATGGATTTCCATTAGTTTACTTGTCGCTGTTGTTCGTCCTGTCCTTCGCCCAACGCTTGGTTCTCTTTGATTAATTTGAGTGTTTCTAGGTCTGGTTTCAGGTCCTAACCAAGATCCAAGCTCTGCCATTAGCTTCCTGGGACGAAATTGCCATCAGGAGGCATCAGGAACCTTGCTTGTGCTCCGACTATGGGAGAACTCTGGCTACTTCCAGTCTCACTGCCTAGGGGTTCTAGCCTCGGCATGACACACAGCTGGACATCTTCCTCCTCCTTCTCCCACTCCTCTCCAACCCTGACAGTGAAAAGCCAGGTGTATGTGCACAGAAATTGGATGCCAATCGCAGGCACAACACTTGAAACTCTAAGAGTATTTAGAGAGGAGAACTCAGAAAGGGTTAGAGGCAGCAGCAGTGCTGAGGGGCAAGGACAGATGCAAGAAGCCAAGTCTGTCTGAGCATTTGGAGTTGGAAATGGGAGCAAAGCCAGGGCAGGACCCCGAGAGCACACGGCCTTGCAGGAGGGAGATGCGTTGGAGCCGTTGCCAAGACGCTCCACCCACTACGCCTCACCACAAGACTAAGAAAGCAGAGCCTGCGGCCTGAATAGGACCATGGCTCAGTGCGTCCTCCACGAACAGTGACTTAATCACTAACGTACAACTTCTGTCTACTGGCAACTCCACTCAGCATCCTTATAAACAAATTCACACAACTTCATGAAGACATTTGTACAAAACATAATTGCAACTGGTAAATGAAAAAAAAAAAAAACTGAAAAAACAAGCAGACATACATGTATCCATCAGGAAAAGTTCACTCCTACTGTGAGGTCTTGAGGAAGAGTAACCATAATCATCAGGCTGTCCTGAAGTGAAGAAAGCAAGGGGCCCGAGGGCCTTTGGGTCTTCATATTGTAAGAGTTGCCCATGGCTTAGGGTGAGGAATGACAAGGCAGAAAGCCTCTCTCTGCTACCCAGGGCCCGAAAGCTACCCGCCTCCCAGCACAGAGGTTCCTCCATTGTACCAGCTCCCATGCAGGGCCAAGATGGCCGGGAACCCTGTGGCCTCCTAGCTCTTTCCTCCCAGAATTTGGCAGCTCTGAGTCAGATCATGCTGTCTGTCAAGACTTCTAATATCTCTTTGCTCCATTTCCTCCTACTCTGTCTTTGGCAAAATTAAGGAAGAGACTGTCACCAGTGTTTACCTGCAGATGTGCCGAACTCAAAGGATTCTGTGATCCCGTCAATTCCTTCTTTCTCCTGTCAGTCTAACAAGGATCTGTTCATTCTCAATCATGGTGGCTGCTCCATAGAACAGCAACCTATCCTAGTCAAGGTAATTCACATCAATGTTCCCTTGTCCTCCGTTAGCCCTTTAATGGAGAATAAACCTACGGACTACTTTCTTTTTTTATTTTCCAGTGCTAGGGATGGAACCCAGGGCCTCACACATGCTAGGCAAGTTCTCTACATCCCCAGATCTATTTTTAAGTATTTTTTATTTTTAAGTATCAATATTTTTTTTCACTTATCAAAAGCCTTGCAATTGCTTCTCAGTCTTTTTTGCTAAGATCAAGTGTGTAGTATCAAAAGGCTTGCAGTTATAATAATGGCTGACATTTATGTTACACCTCCTGTACGCCCGGTGCTGTTCCTGATCCACATATATTATTAAAAATTCATTGAATCTTCATAACTCTAAGGTGTAGCTACTGTTATTGTCCCACTTAAGCAAGGAGGACACCAAGGTTCACAGAGGTCAAAAACTTGACCATGGCAGCCAAACAATAAACAGCGATCTGAGACTTGTAGCACAAAATCACAGCCTGCAGAAAGACCTATCCAATGACTCATGAGACAGATAAACCATGATGTTTATCAAGGACTATCTGGGTACAAGCTCTTTTGACACCACGGCATTCACAGCCTTTTGTTCTAAGATAAGACTACAGACAAACCGATTTGACAGCAATTCTACATGCGTTCGAATACTCTAGAGATATGACTTCTGGCTTCTAACTGCTCCAGTAGACTTTCTAGTCTACAAAATCTGACCAAGACAATACACATGCTAATTAAGTTTAGCTCTCAAACTGTGACTGCCCTCTTCTAGTTCTTCCTTCCAGCTGTCCCCTCAAGTCCCTGTGATGTGCACTGTCCTGCCATACACAGTCTTTGTCTGCAGGTATGTTCCTAGTGGCCATGGGCAAGGGGCCTCAATGAGACAGGCCTAGAATTTGAATCTGGGAAATCTGGTTCTGCATGCTCAGTGTTTAACATGTGTACACATTCTGCTGTCTGCCGTCTGTCATAGTAGGTGCTGTACCACCCTGATGCAAGTCAAATCAGCCTGAGGCCAGCCTCTGATTGTGGGTTAGATGGGGGGTGTGGCCCAGAGAGGACAGGCAGGGCCTATTCCTAGTCAGATATCCTCACTTTCTCAGTGGCCCCTTCATTCCTCATTAAAATAGACCCAAGATGCCTTCTGCTCACATTCTCTGAATCAGTCACAAGAGATTTGCCAGCCACCTCTGCGGTTCCCTACTCCCTCAGGGGCAGATGCCTCACCTACGTAGTCACCCCAGAGATGTGTCCAAGCCTCCAGGTTCACTGGAGCTTTCCAACCTCCAAGTGCTTTCCCAGCCTCTCTCCATAGCCTAACTCCCCATTCCTCCCTGTCCATCATGCCCACTCTGACTCATACTGCACAGCCAGCCTCTTTGCCACCTGCCCAGGAAGGCTTCCCAGACCAGCTCCCTGGATCTCTGCCATGCTGAAATCCTGAACACGCCACCCATCTCTGCGCTTCTTGTTAGGCAAGGCCCCCAGCAGCCTTGTCACGTAGTAATGATGTAATACCTGTGGTGTCACCCAACATTTTAGCCAGGTAGATCTTATCACCCCACCTGGAACGCAAGCTCCTTATAAGCAGAAATTACCTAATAGGCCCCTGGCTTCAAGTTCTGTGCCAGCTCCCAGCTTCCCTTCTCCTAATTGTAAAAATACAATGATGAATGACAGATATGACTTAGTTTTTCCTGTGTAAGCCACTTCTGGAGCCTCAGGTCTGGCAACACCCTCTGCTTTAGAAAGGGTCAGCTGCTAACACCAGAAGAGCAAAACAAGACAGCACTAGACAAGACCTTATCGAGAAAATCTGGAAGAAAGAGCACGAACAGGTTAGGACACTCTATCAGATGATAGGATTAGAAATTATATTTTTAAATTTCTTATTCTCTGACTTTATAACAGGGGCAAAATAAATAATTCTAATATGTCAGAGATGAGAGGGAGAGAGCCAATCCCATCGTAGCCACTGACAGCTATGCTCAGTGGATGTCAGGAATCCAGTTCGGACAAGGAAATGTGGAACCACCAACAGACCAGGAGGTTGCAAGCTGGATTCTCTGGCCAGAGCTGGATCCCACTGTACATGGTGAAGAATGCAACAGCCCTGGGAGGGAAGGCAGGAACCTAGATCATTGACCCAGGGATGCAAAGAGATCTCAAACATAAACAGTCAAAGTAAATAAAAAGAAATGGGACTTTATGTGGTAGGATGCAATTTATAGGACTCATTGCCCCACAAAGGAGGTAGCAAAAGGTTCAAGGTTTTAGATAACTCCTAAATACGAGCTCCACAAACAGTCATTCTTAAGGAAAAGTGGGTTGTTCTGGGACACGACAGAATGACGTCAGGAAAGACAACCACACCTCGCCACCCTTTTCCTTTGTGTGTCCCCATCAGGGCCAGGATGCCAGGTGGGAGGGAAGAGACCCTGAGTTGCCTGCCTCACTGTAACTCCCAGCCGCCATCCAGGCCCAGCTTCAGGGAGCAGAAGGGCACACAGCCCAAAATTGTGGTACTGTTATTGGTGGGCCTGTACCTGACCCTCACAACTTGAGCCCGATTTGATCCCTTTGTCATTCAGCTTGCCAGCCAGGATACACCCACACGGAGTGTTCCTACACTAAACAGAGGCATCCACATTTCAGTGCCCAGCACCATATCGTGGCAAGAAAAACCTGGACAACTCAGGCCCCTTGTGGGCCTCAGTCTTCCTATTTGTATGACGAGCCAGATAAAGGGACTCTCAGTACTCATACAGTCTTAATTTTTGTTGCACTGCAAGGCCATCTGGTCTCATAGACTGGAATAAGACCAGAAAAACTTTAAGTCTTTCAGAGGTTTAATGTCGCCAGTCAGCCCCAGCCCCAGCCAGCACCCACAGGGTGAGTCAGTGGGGACCTGGGGCCACCCCCCGGGTGGAGGGTGGGCATCAATTTGCTGATAATGATCACTGTCGGGAGAAGCTGGGAAGGGCTGACTTTATACAGCAAGACTGGATTAGGAGCACGAGTGTGTGATGAGGAAGGAGACCCCATGTGTGCAAGGTTGTATGTCAATGTGTTTGAGTGAATTAATATAAGAATTGCATAAAGATATGAGTGTGAGAATGTGGAGTACAGAGGTGGATACAGGCTTACACAGGTTAGGATATTGTGTGTGAGCATATGTTTGGGGAGGGTATGAATGGGCATGTAAAGGTGTGCACGCATTGGTTATGTGCACGGGTGTGTGCACAAGGGCAGTACATGGTGTGTGCACAGAGGGCACATATGTGTGCACATGCCAGGCAGAGCCTCACACTGGGGTGGGAGGCAGGGAAGATGGATCCTACAGGAAGGTCTCCTGCAGGGATTTTGTATGCAAGGCCCTCAAGAGAGGGCACCCTCACAGCAGGAGCCCCAAGAACTCTCTCACTGACTCCAAACCTTAAGTTCTTTGCATTCATGTTTCACATGCACATCAGACTCAACCCATCCCAATTTCTTCCCTGTCCCATCTCCTTGGCTTATGTGTTGGGGTGTATGTAGCTCATGTTGACCAAGGGACCCAGTTCAAGACCTCACATCCTTCCTGTGTCTTCGCTTTTACTCCTATCATTCTTTTCTGTCCCTGCAAGCCGTCCACCAACCTCTCCTACTGCCTCGGCTGTGGATTCAACCCTCACAGGCCCATTGTCACACCCCTGGCACACTCAGCGAGGCTTCTTTCAAGCACCCACTCTTCTACAGAAGAGCTTTCCTGGCTCTGTGCAGTTGTGTGAACAGCCTCTCTGGCCTCAGCCCCTCCCACAGCCCCGATGTTTCTGGAAAGCCCTGACAGCTGGTAATCATTGACCCTGGGCTGAGAATCCGGCTGTAAAATACTCAACCTCCCTGTGTCCTGTATGATGATCAGCTCTGCCATCCTGTACACAACAAAAGAGTTTTGGAAAAGGCTGTGATTTTAGAAATCAAGTCCTACAGAGAAGGAACTACTAGATGAAGCTTACCAAAAAACAGAGGCAGAGATGCCACATCACACTTGCGTGAAGTTAAGCTCAGCTCAGTGCCATGGCAGAAAGATCAGAAGCTTCGAAGCCAAACAGCTGACATGATTTCTGCATCTCCCACAGCCTCACCAGCCCTGTGACCTTGAACATTTCACTTAACTCCTCTGAACTTCCTCAGCCTCCGTTTCTCCAGCTCTCCAGTTCATTGAGCTCTAGGAGAGTGAAACGATGTAATGAATTCTGGATGTCTTGCATGTCTGCCACAAGTGCTGTATACCTGTTAATGTGTTTCTGTCACCTCTCCTCCTGTCCTTGACCTGAAAATTACTTAGCAACAGTCATTAGAGATGACATTAAAAGGAAAGAAAACCATGCAGCACGGGAAATGCACCCACACCAGCCACCTATGTGAAATGCAGCACAGCCCTGGGAAAAAACTTGCAGATGTGATGCTAGAACAACTGAGCAATTAGGAAGGAATACAGAATTGTACCCAAGGGTTTTCAGACTGTAAGTTTTACTTCAATTTTTCTACAATGAATAAAGATGGAATCTAGAAATTTCTATGGAAACATAAAGCCTTGGCAAATCTGTACTAGTTTTAAAATGGTTTACAATCACTCAGAAAGGGAAGGGAGAACAGGGGGGCGGGGGGGGGGGAACCTGCATCACTAAGGGACACTAGAGATCCTTAAACAATGATCCTTGGTGGTAGGGCCACCTAGGTTGGCAGGTGAGGAACCTGAGTGCCAAGGATCCAACTTCACCAGGCATCTGGCACACAGCATAAGGAAACCTTCAAGAGATATTTACTGAAATGAATGAATCAGAAAACTGACGGAGACTGTTATAAAATGTCTGTGGATAGAAATGAGCTATGCGGTCTGGGTGATAGAGGTTACGCTAAATAGTGGCCCAGTGGCTGCTGGTTGATAACAGCCTAGAGGGCAGGGGAGAAGGAAAGGAGGAAGGGAGGAAGGAAACAGGAAAGAGGAGCCATGGGACACAGCCCAGCAAGGCAAACACAGTCCTAACACTGTTACAGGCTTATAATCCCAGCACTCAGGGAGGCTGAGGCAGGAGGATTGCAAGTTGCATCCCAGCCTGAACAACTTAGCAACTTAGCAAGATTCTACCAAAAAAAAAAAAAAAAAAAAAGCCCTCAGAGCATGTGGACCAGAGAAGACATTGCCTGTTCCCTAGGACACTAGAGCACTAGAGGCACTGAGATCAGTTTTCAAACACCAGCAGCATGGTCCCTTAGCAGAAGGAGTATGAGTTCTCTACAGCTTGAAAAGATGACTTAAAGATTTCCAGCTAGCAAATAAAACATGAAATACCCAGCTGAAGTGGAATTTTATATAAACAGCAAGCAATATTCTTAGTATAAGGATGTCCTTTGCAATAGTTGGAACACACTTGTACCAAAGAAAATCATTTGTTACTTTTGTGAAACTGAAACTTAACAGTGTACTGTATTTTATCGGGTAGATGTGCCTTCCTGCCTGTTTTAAAACCACAGAAAGAGGTTCCTCTGAGGTCTCCTCAGCTCTCAGATCTCATGGCTAAAAGAAGCTTGGTGAAGAAGCTTAAGCCTCACAGAGATGACTCAAGGTGTTGTACACATTCTCTTAACAAACACCACGAGGGTGGGCTGGAGTGTGCGCAAGAGAGCTTAGTGGGATGATCTCAGCATGGAAGGAACTCCATTAACGTGTCCTCTGGCCTGAGTGTGGTCCAGGCACTTCCAGGCCCTGAGTGGCAGGGCGACCATGGCCAAGTCATTGCCTCTTCAAAAGAAAATGAAACAATTGCTGAGGGCCCGTTGTGTCCTCATGCTCTTGGTCAGACAATAAAACTTAAATATGTGGAATCATTATTCTTAATTGAATGACATATGGAGATTTTGAGATCTTCCATAAAGGTAAAAAAGAAATATTTTTGACAGACAATTGTGGACAACTAGGAATGGGGTGTTATGTACATGATGCCCTCTGTCATGAGCTGGAATATGATCTACCAATTCACAGAGTTCGGGGACAACACAGAGGCCCTGGGTCGTGCCTGGAGAGGTGCACAAGTGTAAATGCCCTGGGACATGGGCACAATTTTCAGGATCTTGCCCTCAAATAGTTCCTGGGTGAGGTCACCTTGCTTTTGCCTCTAAGCAGAAGCAAGCAAGCTCCTGGAGACCCAGAGTATAGTGCTCCTGGGTTCCTGGTTGGTGTCCCATGGTCCTGAGGGAGGAATCTTATGCTGACACAGACTGCCCCTTATGCCCTCAAGGGAAGGTCCACTCTTTCCAGCACTTCCAGTACAAGGCTTAGTTTTGGAAGACACCTTGCCTTGAACATCTTCCATGGCTTGTATCCTGTCCCGTCCCTCCTACCTGCCAAGTCAAAATCCATCAAGTCCAGAGAGAATAGGTTTTAAATGTTTCCATAAGCCTGATCCTGAGTCCATTACCAGGAATTCACTCTGATCTGCCAGAAGACCAAGGGAGACAATCAAACTATGGAGCAGTAAGATTTAGCCCTAAGAAACATGGCGACAGAGCTGCTGAGACATGGCATGATTGAAGAAAAATCTTTTTAGGATTTTGTGGCCACAGGGATGGTGCATAATGAAGTGTGCTGGGAAAGGCAACCACGAGTGGAGTGTGACATTAGATAGAAGCCAGTGGAATCGCTGAGGTGAGGAAGCACAGGGACAGCTGTGGTCAGGAAAGGTGGACCATGTGTAGGTGCTTCACAATCTGTTGGAGGTCACAAAATGGAAGGCAAAATTTAAGCACATGCCCCAGGCCTGCTGCAAAAGAAGGCATGTTTCCACCTTTCTGCCATCTCTCCCCCTGCCAAAGCCCGCCTGCTCCTTGCCCCATGTTTGGGGACTTAGCTTACCACCTCAGTAATCACTGCAATGTAAGTGTCTCAGACCAAACAGGGACTTCCCAAGGAGCCGTGTTCCTGTTCCCTTGGAATGTGTTAAGTACATACTTTCCAGGCAGGATACGTGATGGAGGGAAAGAGTGGGACATTCCACGCTCATGGATCCCACAACACACACAACTGTGCCCAGCTGGCCCTGGCTCCATCCTCCCATCCCAATTCCACTCCTGTCTGTGTGATTCTGAGCTTGTCCGTCTCTTGGAAGACTGTCCTGTCCTCATCCAGGCAATGGGCACAACTGGGCCAACCCTTAGTAAATGCTGAGGAACACCCTACAGTTGAAGGTATTTTGTCAGTTGGAAAACACGACACAGTTGTGTTGACCTTTCCGATTGCAGATTCCTGGGTCCTATGGTAAATTCACCATATCAGATCTCTTGAGTGTTCCCAGGAGTCTGCCCTTCAACAAGCACTCTCAGGGCTTCATTGGCACAATTATAAGCCACTGCTCTACACGTGCATCCCAGATGACTAGACATTATGGTGTGTCTCATTTGAATTGAAGATCAAAGGTCTAAGATAGAAACCAGAAACACAAAAGACGTTAGCTACCCACCCACCCAGAAGCACTGAGCGAAGGACTAAAGAGCCTCATATCTGGGGATTTGGCCCCTCCTGTCACAGGTGCCAGATCTCTCTCAACACTTCTGGCCGGTGGCCTTACCTATGTTGGGCTCATGTTTCTACCAGCTGATACCTGGGGATAGGCACAAGATAATCTCTGCCTGGCTGATATCTCCTATTGGACAATACATAGTTCTGATAGAGGCTCAACCAACCTATGCTTCCTTGGTGCTCATACCTAGTCTCCTGGTATGAACTATGCCCACCTTCCTACCTGTTTCCTTCCTTTCACCCTTATCATGACCACACACACACCGCTCACTATTACCAGACACCTTCATGTCTCACTTTGACCACACACATGCACACCGCAAACTACAACCTCACCATGATCTCTCTCTCCCTCCCTCTCTCTCTCTCTTTTTCTCTCTCCTGTCTGTATTTTATCACCCAGCAAGAAGCATCATATGCTCACCTGAACCCCACTTCACCTCGTGGCCAGTTCCCACTCCTTTCCTGTCCCAAGAAAGGCTGAAGATGGAGATGAGAGACATCAGCGACATCTAATTATAGCCATCCCTCCTCCCCTATGCTGGAGAGCAGGAAGAGGGACCATCTTCAAGTATGGGTTTTCTCAACCCAACCTAAGCCTGTTCTCGGGCTTGGCCCATTGGAGGAGAACCCCACAGATTCTGCAGAAAGCAGCTTCCTGTTTCCAAGAATCTGGGGCTTTGAAAGGATCTGGCATCCCAGATCACCCTTACACAGCCAGCATTATAGGGATGCTCAAGCCAGACTCGGAGTTTTCTTCCAGAGCTCTCTGACTTTTAAAGAAAACAGAAAGCCAACAAGCTGTTTTAGACACCACTGGAGTTGGCCAAACTGAGCTAGTTGGAAAAGCAGCAGAAAATCCACCCAAGCCGTATCATGCCAAGTTCTTAGGAAGAGTCTCCAGAGACTTGGGCCTCTGCCACACCCTTCCTTGGATGGCCCAGACTGTCGCTGTCTAGGTGTGGTGTGCAAGGCCAGAACAACCAATGTTATTCTAATTGTTATTATTCTTATTACTGTCCCTGTTAAAACACACCTACTCGCAGTTTACGGCCCTGATGGCAAGGCTGAGCACTGAAAAAAGGTTTTGTCCCCTTAAAGCTGAGGTCAATGGATAGTAGGTATTTAATGACCACGGAAATCAGGTTATATTGAAGTGAGGTGTCATGAACAAAATGAATTAAGTTCACATTTAGCCATTATTAGCTGACCCCTACTGTGTGTCAGGTATATGCAGCGCAGTAGGACTTGAGAGGTGGGGAGTATAAGGTCTACACCCTCATGGAACTCACATCCTGATGGGAAATTCACTCTATATTTGGGCCACTAGAATTACTCGAGAGAAGCCAAAGCTACCCCTCTATGGATGGCCGGATGAGAGCTATGAGAGAACAAACAGCTTCTCTGTGTCCACTTCCTTGCCATATAACTCCACAGCTTGATAGTCAAGAGGCAAAGCCTATATTCCCCACTCTGAATCTCAGCTGCCTTTGGAACTCAGGCCAGTAGAATAAGGCAGAAGCAAGGGTTCTGGTTCAGAGCTTAGGTTTAGAACACCTACACATCCCTCTCCGTATCTCTGTTTCGCAGCCTGCCTCTGCCACATAAGCAAAGCTGAGCTCGTTTTCAGGACCAGGGGAGACCACAGGGAAAATATCAAATCAGACCAACTGTCTCAGTCAAGGCCAAGCATGGAAGATAATCCCACCATGAGCACCAAGTCACATACTCATAAGTGAGCCCATTGAGCCTACTGAGCCCAAAAGAGACCCAAAGACTACTGAGCTCTCCCATGGAATGGTGATCAGTGATGAATAAATGACTGAATTTCTGAGGCATTGGGCATTGGGTAGCTTATTATACACACTGTTGTGGCAACGGACATTAATACAAGAACCAAAGCCAACCAATCTACTGCCAAAGAAAGGCAGGATTACCGCTCATCTGATTTTTCCTATCTCTACCTGGCCCCAAATGCCCGTATGAGAGGGAATACCTAGCTTGGGACTGTTGCATGAACACCACGAAATAGCTCCAGCTCTTGTCCAGCTTCAGTGTACTCCTGGTGCACACCAAACAACAGTTCTTGTTCCTTAGAGTTTTAGAGACTGTCCTTGCATCAGGAATGGTGGTTAAAATCACAGATTTTGCAAATAGACAGACTCAGTTTTGAGTCTTAGCTCTACAGAAAAGTGACTTAACTTGCTCAGCCCTGGCAAAGCCACCTGTAAAATGAGGATAAAATCAATAATAAAGTTGACTCCCCAAATGACTATGGTGAGGGCTACGTAGACAGTATAATACTGTATGCACTGTAATGAAAGGATGATATGGTCCCTAGTGGACATTTGGAAATATCTAGAGATACTTGTGGTTGTCAACACTGTGGTAGGGGTGCTATTTGTATCTAGTAGGGAGAAGCATTCTACAATCCACAAGACAGCCCTCCAAATAGCACTCAATCTCTGGCCCAGTTCTTGGCACCCAGCCATCAGCAGTGGAGATGGTCCCCTGGAGATGTGGAACTCAGGAACAATCCTGAGAGGTTCTGGGAACTAAGTACTAATAGCAAACATGGGGAAATAGCTGACCCAATGTGTTTATACTGCAGATCCTTACGCTGAATGCAACTATTATGTGTCACAAACACATACTAATAGAAATAATAATTATGGAAGGAAAAAAGAGATAACTGGTTTACGTTCTGTCTTTTAGTTCATCTATAGCTTCTGCTAGTCTGGATTGATTTTAGGTGTAAGCTTGAGTTGCAACACAGGGAACGACCACCTGACACTTGCACGCTAATCTAAGGTAGCTGTCTCCACAAGGTGAGTGAGGGTTTCTATGGAATTCGCATCACATCTGTGGCAGAGTCCCATGTGTTAAAAACGCTCATGTTCACTGAATGTCCCAGGTTCCCAGAGTCTCCCTGCATCCTCCAGCAGGACAACTGTTTTCAAAGAAGATTCCTGTAATAAAATTCACTGGAACTTTCCTTTGTTGATTCAGAAAGCCTAAGGCTCTTGCAGAAGTACCCGGGGAGTGTGATTAGGATGCACAGCTGCCCCTACTCAGTGAAGGGCACACGGAGGGAGCTCTGGATTTCCTGCTCACTGGGATTTGGGATCATGCGTGGAGGTGTCGATTAGAGCTGAGTCAGACGTAACCCCACCTGGGGTTATGAATATGCTTCAAACCAGTTGAAGCTGCCTCCTGTTTAATTAATCCACCCTCAGCAGAAGCTTCCTCCTCTGTAGCTTTGCGCCCAGCACAGACCTGAGAGCAAAATAAGAATGAGCACTGGGCCTGGCTCCTGTGAGCACAGCCTGGAGAAAGCATGAGCCCTGCACAACTGAATTTCAGGGACAGCGGCAGGCTAGAGGAGCACCGTCTCAGCCTCAGGCAGCAGGTACGAGTGGTCCCTGTGGAGGCTGCCAGCTCCATCCTCACCTGGGAGCCTTGCTTACTTAGGCCCCAGAAACTTTGTGTTGCCGTGGTAAAATCAGAGCATGCACACTGTAACCTCAGGGCCACTGTTTCACTCTCCCTAAAATCTTTGCCCCTCTCCGAGAGGCCCAATTTGTCTCATCTTCCGTAGGCATTTGCAGTCAAGTGAGCAGAAGTTCCTGGAAGAAGGAAAACAGAAAAACGCCTGCAGCTGGTATGCTTCCCTCCAAGGGAAGCAGGAAGACAAGGGGACCCATGGACTAACAAAAGGCAGGCCCCACCCATCTCCCAAGGCACCTCTTCTGGTCCTCTCCAGCCAACACTCCTCAATTCTAGGCCTCTTATCAGCCAGGATTCAGAAGGGCTAAGGAGCCACAGAGCGATGGAGCTGATGGAGCAGTAGGTGAATCCAGCCTGCCACACTAGCCTGGCTCAGCCAGATCAACGCTCACTACCTACTAGCCTTCCCAAATTAGGAGCCCATGTCTTCTCTACACACAGGCCATCTTCCCCTCTGGCCTCTGCAGAGCTCGCCAGTCCCTTGAGTATTGGGAATAGTTTTTCAGGTGGAAGATTTAAGACACCTGCAGGACATCTCAGTGTTTGAGAGGCACTTAGAGTGAGTGACAACAAATCTAAAACCTCACCCATTGGTAAGTCAGACAGTGTGAGGACCAGCTTTGTCCTGCCTACACACAGGGGAAGAGGACCACGCACCGAAAAAGGGAAGGAGCCTAGGAAGAAGTCTCATTTCTGAAGCCTTAAGAAAGAAGAAACAATGTCAACCTCCAGTCTGCCCTCCAAGGTCCTGTTTAGGAAGCTGGCCTCCTAGAGAGAGTTCCTGTAGGTGGGGTGGGGCTTGGTCAGCTGCCCTTCTCATCTTGGGGCAGCACCCACAGCCAGAACGAGAGCTGGGGAGACTCATACCACAGATTTTTCAAATCTAACTTATGTGCTAAGGATGAAACTAGCAAACCTACCCTCTTGACAGAGATTAGCATTCATAATACAATGCCTTTTCTGGCTGATACAGCTATAGACCTACAATTTAGGCAAATCTGACGCATGAAATATGTGTGCTTGTGAGGCCAAGGCAGCAGGACATGAGTCCCCACATTTCCAGGGCTCATCCCACCACTGACTAGCTGTAGGACTGTGAACATGTCCCCTCTGGGCCTTTGCACCAAGAGAGAGAGAAGATTGCCTCAGGGGACTCCTGTTTCTCTCCGAGCTCTTATGTGCTATGTCTTGAGTTCCTGTAGGGTGAACACAAGGGGAAGCAGCATCAGGACTCCTTAGGTGAGGCCACTCACACCATTGTCTTCCTTCTTCGGTAGCCAGGTTCACATCATCTCACTGTCAGTCCAACTCCACAGAGATACACTGTCCTCTGGATGCAGGAACCATGGTGCCTACTCCTCCCAAAGGCCCAGGCCAGAGCTGAGGGTTGAAAAAGCCACTAGAAGGGGAGACACTGAAGAGGCAAGAGACAGTGTCATACTCAGCCTTGACTTTGCTTCCAGGGCCTCCCCAGGTATACTGACCCATCATTCCATAGGTGCATTCCCTGATGCAATTTCTCCTGAACCCACATCTACTGCCCCACAAGACAGGACCATAGACCACAGGGAGGGTTCAGGGATCCCAGAGTTACTCTCAAGAGTTAAGCTACCTTGAGCCCCTATTCACTTGCACCAAATCTGGTCAATTAGTGACCAAAGAGGTCATTGATGGCCTTAGTTGGAGAGCCTATAGAGTAAACACACAGCAGCAAGGAACACCAAGAGGAGTCCCATCGAATGCTCCATTGAGCAATCATGAAGCGGAGGTCAACATGGGCTGAAGAAATTCAAGCACCTTTGGAAAGAGGCAGATTTAAGATGAAGGCCATGAAAGGTAGACAAAGTGAGAAGGTGAAGGGGAATAGCGTGGGCACAAGCATGGAGGCAGGAGTGACAACTGCAGGGGAAGGGACGTGTACTGGAGTGGGGAAACCAATCTTGGGAAGGGAGGATTGACAGGCCCGAAGCTCTTCACATTTCACAGCACAGGAAAGGAGCCAGTGACCACTAGGTAGTGGGGTACACATATTTTAGCACCCACAGACCAAGCAGAACAGCTCAGGCTGAAGGAAGGTGGAGAACTTGCTGCTTAAACTAGCCCTGCACCCCAGTCCTACCCCAGAGCACCCCAGGAGCCGAGGTTATCTCCAAGCTCAGGCTCCTGTACACAGTAAGGTTGTGGATGCTGGTGTAGAAGAGCATCAGTTATACCCACTGTGTCATTCCCTTAAACAGGAAGTCAGACACTGTGCTTGATCCCTGAACCTGGCCCCTAATTCTCAGGACCGCCTGAGAGAGCTGTACTGCCAACCCATCTGGCAGACAGAGAGCCTGAGGGGCCATGCATGCACTTGAGGGACTTGCTCCACGCCACACGCAGCAAGGGAAGATGCTGAGTCTAGAACCCTAACTTCCTATCTCCCTCACCCATGCAGAAGTACCCTCTGAACCTGAAACCGTAAAGAAAAAAAATCAGGTGGTGACCACAACGATGGAGCAATGAGTGGCACCATTTTGCGCTCAGTCCCAGGAGGCAGGGATTCTCAGCCACAGCCACTCAGCTTGCAAAAGCAGATCTTGGAGGTCAGGCGTTCGGAACGTTATAAAACGGGAGGAATTTCTGTGTTGCTTATTGTCTTGAAGAATTTCAGTGCCCCTGCTTCACAGATGGTGCGGGCACAGGTCGGTAAACAGCCACTGCAAGACAATAGTCACTTCTATCTCCTGAGCACTTTGTAAGTGACTGACATTCATTATTTTTATTTGATCCTCACATCCATATGGGACATTAATATCTCTGTTTTACAGATGAGGAAAATTAAGTACCAAGAACATAGGTGTTCAACTCAGAAGTGGTATAACCAGAGCCTGAGCCCAGGCTAGTTTGGAATTCGGAGCCACCATCTTCCCACATTTCCTTTGTTGCCTCCTGTAGTGCTCACAAATGGGAGTTGATGGAGTAACTGTTCCACAGAAAATAAGGTAAAAAGAAACTGGCCTGTTTCCATAATTCAAAGAAGGATCAATGCTCTCTGTCACAGAGACCTGGGACTCCACTGGATCTGAATTCAAGTTTCATTGAAAAGAGATAGACTATATGTGCCAGAGCTCCTGTTAGATGAAACCAGCTGACCACCGGAGCACAGGAGCAGACTCATCTCCATCCGTGTCATACGCTGTTGGGCCAGGAATGGCTGGTGGAGTCATTAGAGCTCCCCGCTAGATCCCCACCCTGGCTTAATTTCTACACTGGCCCCTCCCTGTGCAAACGTTCCCCCTCAGGAGAAAAGAAGAAGGAAGAGTCTGGGTCTAGAGATGGTAAGGAAAGCTATGCAGCATCCTCCAGGCTGGGGAAAGTGGGTTGACTTCGTGATGGGAAAGAGGAATAAGATATTCTAGAAGAGGGTCTAGGTAGAAGTCAACCCCAGTCCCTTGGAGACTAGCCCAACCTGGCTCACTCCGGCCGGAGGGGTCTGGGGAAGATTCAGGAAGACAAGCAGAAATCAGAGTGGTTATTGGTAAGAAATGGTCATATTCTTTCTTAGAGAAGGCTGCTGGGGCTTGAATAAAGTCTAAGAAGGGCCCAAGAAAATCTCCGGAGTGGGGGGAGGGGAGGGGGAGAGTCCCTGAAGCCTGGAAATCTATGACTGCATGAGCAGGGAGGGGTGGGCTGGCAGGTGTAATAATCTACCCCCAATGGTCATTCTTGACAACAGCAAACACTGGGCCATGAGTAGGAGACTGTGTTCACCCAACACCTGCGAACATTTCCCCGGGTGGCTCCTTCCACGTCTACAGAACATTTCCATGCCTATAAAACAGCACAGTTGAGTGAGATGAATGACTTGCTTTTTTTCCTGTAACATATTATGTGTCTGCCCCATAGGAATTTAGCCAGAACATTTAGAATTTACAGTGAGTGATGTTTCATTTATCAACATTGTTGAGAAGAGATTCACATAAGTGAATTTTTCCCATAACAGAAACTTATTCATTTAATCTCCAGTGTTTAGTATGAAAACCTTTCCTAAATGCTCACACACTGTTCTCTCACCTCATCAAGAAGTTTTTAAATAGAATGGACTCTTCCCTGTTTCTTTGGGATCCTAATTACCTAGTGACAAGTTATGACACAGTATGAGTGAATATATATCCCATCTTTCTCCATTATCAGTCAGTCTTAATGTCCCTACACTTGTCCTTCCTCTCTCAATTGGTTGTTCCCAATCTGTTGTGGACCTTGAGCCAAGCTTTCTTGGCCTTGGTCCTGGTAGAACTCTGTAAACTAAAAGTCAATAAATTATTATGCAAATCCAATAGGTTGCCCCAGTGTCAGATGCATGAGCTTCATGACAACTGTATCAGTGTTTCATGTCTCCTGTTTTTCTTTTTCAACCTCTGCTTCTTAGATCTGTTTTTTTTTTTTTGTTCACTTTTTTATGTTGCTGAGGATTGAACCCAGGGTCTCCTGCATGCTAAGTAGGCACTGTCCCACGGAGCTACATACCTGCCCTTAGATCTGCTCTAGACAACCCCCAAGAGGGGTGTCTGTTTTCCTTCAAACTCACTTCTCCTTACAAACAACACACCTCCTAGCCTTCGCTAAGTTTACTCCTCATTTTGAGAAATGGAACTGTCTTTGGTTTATTGATATCTTAAAATCACCCTCCAAAGAGGCGCTTTGTCTATTTGACTGAGATTTTGTGAGAAGGCCCATGTCCCACCCTCTATGCCCTATTTGATAAGCCTAAACTTCCAGAGAAAAAAGAAGTTATAAAGACCAATTCACTCACCAGAACCTGGCCAAGGGTTACTTTATTTAGCACCTTATCTGACTGCTTCCTGAGCCCTCAGTCAGAGGCAAGACAAATCCTGGAAAGTCAGTGGAAGCATCTTATTGTCTGATCTCCTGCTCACCCTATGGACTCTGTCGTTCCAGGGAAGAATTATTCTACTGGATGGAGCAATAGCTGTGCCTCTAAAGGGTCCCAGGACCAGATGCACATAGAAAGCATTGAGTTTAGAAACTGAACAGGTTTCTTTCCTATTAGAATCCTCTAAGCTTTTAATATATTATGTGGATGGTGAAACTTTAAGATAGAGATCACATTATGTACTATTTCTCAAGCATACCTCGTCAAGGAAAACAAACCCCTACCTAAAAAGCCAGCCTATGGTGTCACTACCCCCGTTCACCTCCCAGCTCTAACTCTAAGGAACTATGACCTTGAGCAAGCCACCTTTTTGCCTTGGATTCAAACTCTTCCTGTAGCTAACGAGGGAGTAAATGTAGATTGTGAATGACAAAAAGGTCTGCACGAAACTCACGCCAACTTGAATCTCGGACAGTCCCGACCTAGGGGGCAGGATTAAGCAGACTTCCAATGCTGTCTGTAGGCTTAGGGGAAAAGCTGCCTTGTTGATTAAGCATGTCTGCCTCGGTGCTGAGAGCTGGGCTGGCAGCCTGTATGCCCCGCACTGGCTCTCTCTACAACTAGACTAATCCCCAAAGTCACCTTCTACTTCAAGAGTCTGCTTTGGGTACACTCAGACCCCTGCTCTGTTTCTGGAGTCTCAAAAGTCTTCAGTCAAGGAGGCTGAAAGCCTGTGCCCTCTGGGTGTTTGCCTAGGCAGGCGAAGCTGGTGGGGGTTCCTGGTCTCTTTTCCATCCGTGGGCCCATATGCTCTCAGTGGCCTGCTTGCTTGTCCCTCGGGCTCCCGTGTTTGGAGATGCTGATCTTGCTTCTTACCCTCCATGTCTACATTCAGGCAGTGCAAGAAACAAGGAATTACCCATGTTTCCTACAGCCTAGAGGAAAATTTGGCACCAAAATCTGAACAAGTTTCCCTCTGACAAGTCCTAGGATACTAAAAATCCTGTACGTATTCCTTGTCCCCAGAGCCAGCTGCTATTTCCTACTGGATTCGCTCTCAAAGGCCTTCAATGCCATGAAGAAAAGTGCTCTCTTTATTACTGAGTGTCCCCAGCACCACCAGGGACTCACTGAGCAAGGGCCTCATTTGGTTTCAAACCCCAACTCCCTCCACACACTTGTTGGGTGGGATTGCACTGGAAGTGGGCCTGGAGATCTGTCTCCATTGGATGATGAAGTTTGAGAACCACAGAACTGTGCTAACAAGGCCCATTAGGATCACACTAGCAGGAGATAGCCAAGGGCTTTTTCCCTGACAGGCTCACTAGCCCAGGTTACCTCATTCCCTATCCATCCTGCTGCCCCTCTGGCCTATTGTGAGGAATGAATTGGACAAACTGTGTTTGCAAAGTGCCTGGTCTAATGCCAGCTCTCAGCAGTGTCCCAAAACAGCAGTATCTTTCTTCCCCTTCGTTATCATGTAGCTGCTGCTCCAACCAAATGTCGCTCCGTGACAAAGATTCTAGAAATCGGAAGGTGAAGCGCTCCATAAACTGACCCAAATCCAATCTACTATGGGCAGATGGAAGAAGGAAGTGGTTCCTCCGAGAGCTCCATGTCCAGGTGCCCACTGCACACCCTGCTCTTCCTACCTAAGGTAGGCACATTCCCCCAGATAGACACCAGACAAGGCCTGAGAAAAGATCCCCTTTGGCTCACTACTGCTACCCATGTTGAACAGAATGACACGTAACAGTTACCTGCTGGGTGGGTGAGTGGACAGATGGACGGACGGATAGATGAATGGGTGGATAGATGAGATAGAATTCAAGACATAAGGTAACTTAGAAAGAAGCTTAAACCAGACATCATGGCAGAGGTAGACCCTACTAGCACTATGGGAGACTGAGGCAGGAGGACTGTGACTTTGAAACCATTCTGGGCAACTTAGTGAGACTCAGTCTCAGAATGAAAAAATAAATAAAAACAGGCTGAGTGTGAAGGCCTAGGCTCAATCTCTGGTAACACAGAAAGAAGAAAGGAAAGAGAAAGCAAAAAAGCAACCAGGAAGGCAAGATAGACCTGACTTCTGGTGTCTAGTTCTCATCTGTGTATTTGCTGGCCCTCAGATAAGTTGCTATTAACCTCTCTGAGGCTCTGCTTCCCGTGAAGCAATGACCGTTAAGGCCACCCGAGCTCCATCGCAGCGGGGATTTGTATCTCAAATGGCAGGAGTACACAGATAACATTGCCCGGTAAGTTCTCAGGCTCTGCAAATGTCATAGGTGATGGTGCTAATGAAGACAAGCTGTGATGAAGCAGGAGTTGGCCCGTCAGAGTCCATGGGTCTCAGATGCGGATGGCGAAGCCCAGGACGATCGGCACCGACACCCCAAGAACAGTCTCCCTGCGCTGATGGGCTGAAGGATTGGCTGTCAAGGCCTCACGAAGCTGTAGGTGGACCTCGACGTCTGTGTTTTGGCAAAACAGCTAAGAACGAGGCCCAGATGGCCTGGAAGCAACGGCCTCTTGTACACAGAGTTTGTGGAGCCAGAGTGTCAGGGCTGGCAGACGCCACCATGAGGCAGTCTAGCCCCATCCCCTCATTCTGTGGAGAAAATATTACAGTCTTCTTGGCACAGATTAATAAAAGCAACTCCTCCAGCCCCAGATACCTCACCAGGCTCCACTGAAACACTTATCACTTACAGAGGGAAAAAAATCTCTTTTCTAAGAAGAAGGCAAACGCTGATTATTAATTACCCTGAGGGGGTCCTGACAAACTGCAGGCAGGGGGCAAGAGGCTTAGGAGGCACAAAGAAGCTCTGGAAGGAGGCCGCTTGGGTTCACACTCCAGGGGTGAGAGCTGCCGCTTCCAGATACGGACTGCAGGGCGCCGGTTGGGATTTTTCTTTCTGTGCATTTGAAAGTAAGGACTCTTCCTGCAGCTGTCCATCAGCAGAGAAGAGCCGAACTGGGGAGCTCGCTAGGTGCTCCAAAGACAATCACATGTTCCCCAGAGTCAGCAGAGCCACCATGGAGAAGGTCCCAGTCTCAAACTTGAAATACTTAGGCAGACATCACCTACCTCTTCGGAACCCCTACACACACACACACACACACACACACACACACACACACACACACACACGCACATGGAAGAAAGAGAGAGAGAGCCCTTCAAGCAATTTGTTGTCAGTCGCTTACACCCACTTGTGAAGGTGAGATCCCCTTGTATCTCCCAGGAGAACTTACAAGTGAGTGTCCTTTCTGTGCCATTGAATTTGGGGCCCAGGAAACAGCCCTGACATAGGTGGGGCAGGATGGACTTTCCCTGGTCCCTGATATCACATCACCAGGCCACCATCACCTCCGGCCAGTCCCAGGTACTGAGCAGAAACTCTGGGAATGCAGGCCAACCCTGGCTGGGCCATCCCCGTTGGAAATTACGATTCACCAACTGAGAGACTGTGGTGAGGCTTGGAGAACAGTCTGGAAAGGGGAGGAAAAGGGCCACCGCTAGTAGATGAGCTGGCTTGCAAGGGTGCATAGGGCTGAAGCAGCCGTGCATGTGTGTTGCCCTAGCTCTGGCTGCTTCTACCAAGAGCAACAGAACAGTTTATAATTTATGCAGAGGTGCAGAAGGGGCCAAGCATGGCCCAAGTGGAAGCGGTGAAACCCTCTCTGTGGAGAGGCTCTGCTGCCTCCACAGACATCAGAAAGGGTGAATTCGCTTGCCTGACAAGGGTTATGTGTGTGCCTATGTGGCAGGGATGGTGGGGAAGGATATTTTTGGTAAATAGTAATTGTTTGGGGAGAAGATAGAAAAGCCGAGCAGAGAGTTTCTGTGATAATAAGCATGAATAGTCACACAGACCTTCCTCTCTCTCTCTCTCTCTCTCTCTCTCTCTCTCTCTCTCTCTCAATCTTTCCCTCTCTCTGCCTGTGGAGCCCTAGCTGACGCCTTCAGCATCCTTTGCCTTCTGGATGCAGGTCCATCGTGATTTTAATGACCATGGAGGGAGGGAAGGGGTTAGCTAAGTGGATGGGACAGGGATGGAAGTGGAACCAGGCGTAGGGGCTCTGCTGGGTTGACTTGGTCTAGACCATCTCTGTCTCAAGCTCTGTCTGGGAGGGATCCCTCTGTTGCAGTATCTGACTGAATTTTCTACATATATTTTATTTTCAAAAAGTAGAAATATGACAAAAAGAGAGCTATGTGTCCCTGTAAAGTTGCAGTAGCGTATTGTCTAACGGATCTGCCCAACAGTCACCTGCCTTCCAGGACAGCTTCACATTGTTGGTCTTACTACCAGAAGAGCACAGGCTGAGCGTGGTTAGGGGAGCTTGTTAAAGAACTGATTCAGTATCAGTGACTTGTGTCCAGTGGAGAATATACACCAGAAGTTATGGTTTTATTGCCCTCCTGGACATTAATGAGTTTTGTGCCTAACTTAGCAATCTTACCCCAGCATTCTTTTTCCCACTGGCATGTGTATACATGCACATTTTTCTCATATCCTACTTTCAACCGGAAGTTTTATCCTATTTGCTCCTTCATTTGCAGATTGAATAAATAGCTTTATATTTGCAAGAGAATTATGTCTTTAACACTTTGAAATTTAACTTTGATACTAACTTGGACTTTCTCTCTTTGGTCCCCAATACCCACTCTCTCCCTCAAGGGGATGGCATCCCCTTCTTGGGCAGCCTTGGGCTGGCCCATGTCCACTGTCCTTAGCCAGCATCTATCCAGCCTGGGCAGGGTCCTCAGCCTGATCCTGGTCTAGCCCAGTGAGAGAAAAGGAGGTACAAGGTAGATGCCATGACCCCCCACCCCCCGCCCCCCGGACCAGCTCCCTGCCTGGGGCACGAGTGAGGCTCCAGACCTGGAAGGGTAGGGGGTATCTCAGGCTCATCCCCGCTCTGCCACCCCACCAAGAGGGAGAGCGGCCTCATGCCCGCACAGAAGCTCCATGGCCTCTCTTTCTTCCCCTGTATAGAATAAGCCACACTTGGGCAGTCCTCTGGGGTGGACTTCAGAGGAAATAGACAAGGAACAGAGGACAGTGGGAAAAGTGGAAAGCACAGGTGCACAGCTCCAACAGCACCTGTGGGCCTGTGAGGAGGGAGGACTGCCCCACCGTGGTAGGTAAAGCAGACACTGGGGGAAGAGGGGCTGACGCCCAACAGATGCATTCATTTTTAAAACATTAAATGCATATAAGAAGAGGAATAATGAAGAAGGAAGAGATGGTGGAGGAGGAACCCAGCCTTATCTCTTAAAGGCAGAGGTGCACAGACCCAGGCCCAGTGAGGATCCAGCTAGATCTTGAGTTTTTGAAGTAACCTGTGACCAGACAGAGCCTGCAGCCCTGAGACCCAGACAGCACCGGGATGAACAGCCCCCTGTTTCCTTCCCACCTGCAGGTGTGAGCAACTTCTCCCCCCACTGCTTGTTCCTCTCTAGATGAGGCCAAGACAGCAATGTACTCAAAAACCCTGCTGCCAGTGACCAAGCTGCTCTGATGCCAGGGTTCACCATGCTGAAGACCTCCTAGCCTCTCATTTGAAATCTAAGCTCCAAAGCCAGCCCCAGCTCTGCAGAGTGCCAGGTGAGTGCAGCATGAAAAGAGCCTGCACCAGGCACCCAGCTGTCCCCGGTGCTGGGCGCTGCCACAGGGCCTGCGAGTGCCTCCCTCTGAGGCCACAGGAGAAAGGCCCCCTGGGTGCCCAGGCTAGACGTGTGGCCAGAGAGCAAGGGAAGAGTGCTTCTCTCTAGGAGACTTGATGGTAGCATCTGCAAGCCCACTGTAGTGTATTGCTCCTGACTGGCTCAGGGGATGGGTTGTGCCCCCTACAGGAGGGCTCTCTAGAGCTCCAAAAACAGTAACAGGGCTGTACACTGATACAGCTGAAACTCCTGGGAGCCCTGGATCCAGGTAGCCTGTGACCAGTCAGGACAGACATGGCTCTGTGGTTGCAGAAACAGCAGGCCAGGAAAGAGGAAGAAAATCACTGTTTCCTGGGGCTGTGACTGCCTCAGAGGCCCCAGACAGGAGGCTCTGACTCTTTGGAGACCATCAAGGGCACAAGATTTAGCTTCGGATGACAGACCACAGCCTGGCCTTCTTTCAAAGACTGGCTGGCACTAATAGCAATCTGGTCTCACTTCAGAATGGCCTTGCTATCTTTGCCCATTCCACCAGGTGTGCGTTGTCCCCATTTCACAAGGGAAACTGAGGCCCAGCAGAGTGCCATGAGTGAAGCTTCCTCACACTCCCACACATGGCCCATGATGTAAGCCACGTTTCCACAGAGGAGCCGCAGATATTGTCTACAACAGATCTGTTTCGGAGAGAGGAAGCAACTTAGCTGGGTGGGGTTTGCTCTCTGTGCAGTCTTCCTTGGTCCTTTTACAACTGTCTCTACCACGGGACAGGTTCTGGGGCTTCTGAGAACGGGGAAGGATGGCTGGAGAGAAGACACTATGTCCTGGGAGGAAAGGCACCTGTCTTGCCCATGAGGGAAACTCCTACCTTCTAACCTGTGAGTGGGTGACCACTCACAAGCATCCAGCCCAGGATAAGGATACACAGGCTAGATTCGGGGTTCCAGAATGTTACATACTGGAGTTGGGGACTTAGTAGTCACTGACTCCAGCTTCCACCCACATGGGATTCTCTAGCACCCCAGCAACAAGCACAGTGTCTCCTTGAGGTGGTGGGTTCACAGGATGAAGCACTGGAACCTGGGAAAGACAGGCCCCTGGGTGTGAGTGCAGGTAGGTAGAATGTCCTGGAAGGTGTCCAACCTAGCTAAGGCACTGGGCAAACATGCCCATGACCATCACTGCTATGGTTCTCATCAGCAGCAGCATCACTATTCTTTTTAATTCCTCCCTGTGTGTGGTGTGTATGTGTGTGTGCAAGTATGCTTGTACAAGTACACATATGCTATCAGAGACTGAACCCACAGCCCTTGCACTAAGCTGCATCTCTGGCTGTTTTTTTCCTACTTGTTATTTTTGGGACAGGTCTTGAAGTGACTAAATTGTCCAAGATGGGCTCACACTTACAACCCCTGCCGGAGCTTTCCAGAGTGCTAGCATTATAAGTATGCAAGTATGGGCCACTGTGCCTGCGTCTTCTGCACTTCCTTTTTTTTTTTTTTTTTTTTTTTTTTTTTTTTTTTTTTTTTTTTTTTTTTTTTTTTTTTTTTTTTTTTTTTTTTTTTTTTTTTTTTTTTTTTTTTTTTGAGACAGGGTCTCGCTCTGTAGCCCATGCTGGTCCTGAACACACTATGGAGCCCAGGCTGGCCCTGAACTCATGGCAGTCTTCCTGTCTCAGCCTCCTGAATGCTGGGACTGTAGGCGGCACCACCACACCCAGCTTATGTGGTGCTGGGGAATTGAACTCAGCACTTGCTAAGCAAGCGCTTCCCTGGGCCATCGTTGGATCTCGCGGTGTCGTTCCCTTGCACACGCCTACCCAAGTCAGCAAAGGGGGAAACACGGCGGCTGAGGCTGACACCCTCATACACAGTCCACCCAGGCCCCAGGCCAGGCAGGGCCGCTCAACACCAGTGGACCAGCCTGGCCACGGCAGAGGAGACCAGCGAGCAGGAAGGCAACGGAATGAGCCCAGCCCCAGGTGACAGCAGAGGAACCGAGCGGAGATGAGGAGGAGGCGCAGGAGTCTCCTCACTTCTCCTGCCGGCAGGTTCGGTTTTAGAAGACTGTAGTGAACACATCTCTCAACCCAGAACCGGTTGGAGGTGTCAGAGGGGAGGCCTCGGCTGGAGCCCCGTCTGCGGACACAGCCGAGAAGACGTTGGTGCCAAGAGTTTCCCTGCTCACGGAACGAGGCCCCAGGGAGCACAGCAACCTCACGGACACTTCTGCAGGAGAAGCGTGGGGACGGCTACACACACGGGGACCGCAAAGCAGAATCCTTCACATAAATCTCTCTCCCACCTATGGCCCTGATGCCACATGATCCTAAATTTGGAAAGTTCCTTGGCTCCCTGGGAGATCCGCTTCCCCGTTAGGAAGGAGGGCGGAAGGAAGAGAATGTTGTAGGTAGTTTAAAGGGGGAACTAGGAGCACGCCCTGTGACCTGTGCTAACTGCCTGGGCTGTAATAGAGCACTCAGGCAGGCTGAGGCAGGATAGCCCCCTGCCCGGGCAACCTAGGGACTTACGGAGACCTTGTTTTAAAATAAAAAATAAAAAAGGTTAGGGGAGTAGCTCAGCAGTTAGAGCACTTGCCTAGCAAGTGCAAGGCCCTGAGTTCGGTTCACCACATTACCACATAAACCAGGCATGGTGGTACACAGCTGTAATCTCAGCACTTGGGAAACTGACTGCTGCTAGTTGAGGCCAACTTGGACCACATAGTGGATTCAGGACCAGCCTGGACTACAGAGTGAGGCCCCGACTCGAAAAATGAAATAAAATAAAATAGAAATGAGCTATGGGTGTCGTTTGGTGTGAATGCCCTGGGCTCAATCCCAATGCACAAAAAAAAGGAAGTTGGGCATGATGGTGTTAGATATAGTTTATAACTTCATAGGATCCTGCATATAAATATATTCCCCACTTAAAATACTAGTGGTAATTGAGGATTAAAAGTTCAAGACTTATCTGGGCAGCTTAGTAAGACCCCATCTCAAAATTTAAAATAAAAAATCAGCTGGAGATAGATGTAGCTCAGTGTGAAGGTCCTGAACTCATTCCCTGATATAAAGAATTTTATAAATAAATAAATAAATAAATATCTGGAGATATAGGTCAGTACAAAGATACTTGGTTCAATCCCCAGTACCAAACAAAGGTCTAAATCATAAATTATATATATAGTGTGTGTGTGTGTGTGTGTGTGTGTGTGTGTGTGTGTTTGTGTGTATCTTACTACAATAAAAATTTAAAAGTTAAAATTATTTAAGAAAATGAAAGTTATCTAGCTGATCTCAAGTCTCTTAGTGACCTGTGCTAGCGGCCTGCCCAGTGTCCTTGTGTGTGAGAAGGCCCCCATATGGGGACACCCGATTGGAAGGGAGGTGGGGGGAGGGATCACACGAATGGCCCAGCCTGGCTGCTCTCACACCGCTAGAAGAAAAGAACACCAGGAGTAATTAGAAACACACAGGGTCTGAGCTTACCATGGGAACTGCAGCACGCGCACCACACAGCCCCTTTGTGGAGCCACTGTCCATCTGCTTCTGAGAAAGCAAGCAGCTGCCAGGGGGCTCAGGGGCGCCAGGCGGGTGTGAGGCCCAGTGAGCCCCACTCTGCTCCCTTGGGCACAGAGCCACTCTAAGCCCTGCTTCCCCACATGTGTGATAAGGAGAACAGCTCCTCACTCGCTCAGAGTTCCTGGGGAGGGTAGAGTCCTGGGAAGACCCATAAAGGGCCTGTCTATACAGGCATCAGCCTCAGATGGAGTGCTGTCCCTGGAGCCCACGGAGCCACTCATCCTCTGAGCCAGCAAGGCCTTATTGAGCCTTCAGTGTCCAGACACTGGCTTCCTGTCATCACCACATCCATTTCCACGGGATCATCCACAGAGACATCATCCACAGCAGGGACCAACCACGCTGGGATGTACCCAGCGAGGCCAGTGCTTCCTCCCCAGGACATTAGGGAGCACTGTGGCTTGAGAGGTCGATGAGAAAGCCCAGTACTTGCTATAGGCCACTCTACCCTAATCCTGGAAGCCCCCTCTGGGCTTGAGGCTGTCCATGTGCCTAGAAGACCGGCCACCTTTTTGGTAAATAAGAAGATGAATAACCCCAAAGGAAGCTGAAGAATCACTTCAAGCTTTGGAGTTGTGCACGGCTACTATTCTAAGCAGTAGCGCCAAGCGTAAGGCCTGGAGGCCCCTGGAAGTTCCTAATGGAGGAAACACGCCTCATGGAGGGTTGGCAGAGGATTTTCTGATCAGCTCAGTGTGTGGGATGAGAGGATGAGGAAGCTGCTGTCCACTCATTACCTTTGGAGTGTTTAGCCCACCCTTTGTGCTCACACATGTGCACGCATGCACGCACACACACGTGTAGCTCCGTTTTCCATCCCTGCAGCTGATGTGGTGCCATTGGGAGGTCTGGGGAAACTAAAGGAGAAGTGGAGGGTGTAGTGGTGAGAAACTCCTTCATCCTGTACACCACCCTACCCCCTGTGCCTTCCTGGCCACCACAAGGCCTTATGTAATAGCTCTGCAGTGCAGTCAGAAGAGGGAAACATGGATTTTAACAAGGTTTAACAGTAGGACAAAAGCACTTATCCAGGGGCATCAGAGGATTTTTGTTCTGTAGCATCAGCAGGACAGGGCTCGGCTCCCTCCCTCTTCTGCCCTCCACTAATGCCTAAGAGTCGCCCAAAAGCCCGTGCTGACCTCCAGGCCAGCCTACACCAGACCCTCCCTGGGCTTGGAATCCAGGCACCGGCACTCTACCACAGTAATTTGGGCTTTGTTGTGCATATGGCTCCTCTCCCTTTTGGTCTTGCAATAATCAGACTGAGGGTGAGCTGGGAGTGAGCCTACTACAGTGGCCTCAGACAGGCAAGACAGACGGAGGTGGCAACAGTACTCTTTATGGCACAGAGAAGCTTCAGGCTGCTCTGTGCACAGCCTCTATATGCGCCCCAGGGGGTATAATGTTGGGTTTATGACTCGTAGCTGACTGATAACGAAACAGCCAGAGAGGAGCAGAGTGGCTTGCAGAAAGATGCAAGCAGAGACTGCATCAGCACAACTCAGCATCCAAGTCTCAGACTTGTCAGATGTGATCTTTCCAGAAAACCACTCTACTGTCCTGACCAGCACAAAGGTCCTTGCTGAGGCATGCTACACTCTGTCTTTTGAGGACCCACCAGGCAATCCGTAGCCACCAGCTGTTCTCTGCTGGGTAGCAGATGCTGGATGGTGGCTGATGCCCATGGCATCATTGAACTTTTATAAAGAGCCTGTTTATTCAAACCCCTTTTCTGATAGGAAGTCTTTCTAAATGTCAAATCTCCTTTAACTGCTCTCTTAACTGAATGTTAATTGAGTGACTGAGGACCTAACAAGGCCAAAGTCATCTGTCTGATGGGTTTTTGTTTTCAGATCATCCTTCTTAGCCCAGACTGTGCCACCCTTCCCCCTCATCGAACCACATGTCTCTGCCTGCCAGGGCTCTCTCGTCGGCCAAGGACATGCCCACTTCATTCCTGTCTACCCTAACCTGCTATCCTCTTGCCCCTTTCCTGTACCCAATTCTTATTGGTTCTCCCCAAAGCCCATGCGACCTCCGGCTCCCTAAGGTCTCACAGCCAGTGGTGCTCAGCTCCCACTGCGCCCTGGGATGTCCTCTCGCCATGTGTGAGCCTCTGTCACGTCACAGATTCCCTTGGGTTTTGCCATCAGGAGTGTGACTCATGAATATAAAGACAGAGCTGGCATCTTCTCCTTCTCCTGGGTCCTCTTAACACCTGGTATGAGGAAGGGCCCTCCCTAATACCTGGCTTGTCCAGGATCAGAGACTGAGAAGGAGTGGCACATAGGGATGTCTGCAGCCTGGGCCAGGGGTACCCTCAAGTCTTGAGTCTGAATTCAAATTTTCCCAACAACCAAAGATAGAAAATGAAATGCCCGTGCACCCAGGGGCCCAGCTGGGGACTAGAACCTCTCCGCCCATCTCAGTCACTCACTCCAGCTTACGAACGCAGGCTGTGGGAGGAAATGGTCCAAGATGAGAGCTCTGCCCTAGTTCACTTATCTTGGACAAGATAAAGGCCTTGGTTCTTCTCCTCTTCTTCTACCTCCTCCTCCTCTTCCTCTTTCTTCTTCTTTTCAACACTGGGAATGAGCCCAGGGACTTGTGCCTTTTTGTGCATGCCAGCCCCGCTGTCTATCACACCCTAAGTCCCACCCCCCCCCCCCCCCCCCCCCCCCCCCCCCCCCCCCCCCCCCCCACACACACACCTTTTTTAAATTTCTCACCAACTTGAACAGGCCAGCCTCAAACTTACACTCTTCCTGCCTCGGCCTCCGAAGTACCTGGGACTACAGGCACATGCCACTACATCAAGGTAAGTTTTCGTGTATGCAAAATGGAAGTACCGGTGTTTCTCTAGTCTTCCTCACAAGGATGCCGTAATGTTAGCATGGGAGGCCCTTAGCACAAGACGAGGATAATCCGCAAGACCTCATGAATGTTAATTATTATTAATATTTGATTTCTTCCTTCTGTCAGAGTAGAAGAGGAAGTGAGGAACAAGATGGGTAGTTGACTCTGGAAAGAGATTCTTTGGGAAGAAAGAGGAGTCGCAAGGCTTGCTTCAGATCCTTGCAGGGGGTTCCCGGAGCTTCTTACCCCTCTGCCCCTAAATACCCTGTAGAGCCATTTCCAAGTCCAGGGCCTCTGTACATATGTGGAGGTATCGGTGGGGGTTGAGGGCCAGCAACTCTCCCAGGAGTATTTGTGTGTGTGTGTGGGTGGGTGGGTGGGTGGGTGGGTGCACACGCATGTATGTGTACGTGTCTGTGTGTGAATGGTGTGCATGAAAGGCCAGCAACTCTCCCAGGAGTGGTTTCCTGGTGTTAATTTGTAGCAGATGGGCCACATCCTGATAGCAACATCTAGGGGTGGAAAGGAAACAGAGTCTTTCAGCCTGTTCATGAGATACACATGCAAAGTTTTGTTTTGTCTATTGGAAATTGGAAGAAAAGCTGAGCAGAACAAATTGAGGTGACCTAAAAACCCTCCCCGCATCAGAAGAGACCTGCTATCAAGCCAAAATCGACTGGTTAACTTGTCAGGGAGTAGGAGAGGAGAACCCCGCCCTGCATGCCTAAAGCCTCGCTGGCCTGGTCATTAGAGGGCTTCTGAGGCATCTGTTCATTCTCATAACACTCAAATGGACCTTCAACATGCCACAGAAGCCGCTCAACCTCTTCTGTACTTGGCTTGCTCCTGGTCCTGTCTCTGTAATCACATGTGCACATATGCACACACACACACACACACACACACACACACACACACACACACACACACAGAGGCTTTTCAACCCGTTCTTCTCAGCCTCAGTCTCCTGCTTCCCTGTGAGTGTGCGTCAAAACTACCCATGTACACCAGGGATTCTAATTCAGCACCACTGAGGAGGAGCTCCAGGGATGTAGTGCTGCCCAGGGGACCACACACGGAGATTTACTGGCCTGCAGGGTTCTCGCCCTTTCCTAGCGTCAGAACCACACAGAGAATGGTTAAAAGTACAGATGCTTCCCCCACCCCGGGCCAGATACACTGAGTATTAAAAAGCAGAGCCCAGAAATCTGCATTGTTTAAAGCACTGGATAATTTATAATGCCCAAGAAGGCTTGGGAACCATTGCTCTAGTCTGATATACAGAGTAGAGGTCAGGGATGTGGTCTTGACTATAGCATGAGGTCAAAAGTTGCTGATGAGGAGCCAAGATCAGTTTGCGACAGTACAGTATCAATAGTTATACAAGGATAACTTCCATCCTGGAAGTTCTAGGCAACATGGGTTTCAAGAACTAGGCAGAGAGATCTACCCTTTCACTTTTTAATTGACTATGAAGGCACCGAGCAATAGGCCTAAGAGACCCATTTCTCTGCTATACCAGTTCTACCCTACGTCATAGAATGTCAGAACAAGGGTCTGAACAAAGTCAGAGTCACTTCTCTTCTAAGTCAGTGCCTGTTTCCTTTCTAGGTCATGACTTTAGACAAATTATTTCCTGTCATCAATGCTGAACATGAATTCAATCCTCTAATTTGAGTTTCAATCCAGAGTTGCCTGAAAATCCCTGAACTGTTGAATTTTAAGGCACACGGAAACCTCAGGGGTCTTCTTGTGTACTCAACATCTGGAGAGGCAAGTGTGAGAGCCAGGAATGGGAGGGGAAGCTGGACTGAGCCAGTTGAATGAGAAGCTAAATATCCCACAAGGCCCTGGAGAAAGTCTGCACACTCTGCAAGTGTGAGGCAGGATCCCAGGTCCCTCAGCAGATGGGCAGCCCAGCAGGAGCCTTTCATCCACTGAGCCTCGGTGTCTTCCTGTTATGTTTGCTTTAAAAGGCTCATAGTGTTGTTTTGCTTGGTGATTTATTTCCCTTTTCTTAGAAATTAAGTATATGATGAATTTCCTCTTGGTGTGAATCCCAGAAGCCCAATGGGAGGGCTGGGCCCTAAGCCAGTGTTAGAAAACCTATTCTTTCCGGCAGGACATAGAAGACATTTCGCTCAACTTAGATCTTCACTCCCTGAAGCGGCTTTGTTTGCTCTTGCTTCTCAGATTATGGTGGCCAGTCCATAAGTGTAGGCTAAGTCAGGAAACAGACGAGTGATAGAATAAATGAACTCACCTCATCTGAGGACCAGGACAGAGCTAGGCCTAAGCTATCCTGGGATGGAAGTGGGGGGAGGGGGACTCTTTCTCTCAGATTAGAAATTTTCCAGAACTCTTGCTGTCTTCTCAGCCATTTCTCCCACATTTAATAACCGCTGAGCTATGAAGAAGTTCTGGAATCTCCATCACACATTGCCGGGATGGCCCATTCATTAAGAGTGGGAGTAACCCAGTGAGCACCTCTAGAGTCTCCTTACCAAATTCTCTGTACTTATCACGAGATAAACTTCAGTATCTGAGGGGAACATTTGAAGAAAACAGAAAGTTCTCTGCTTTGGCTGGACTAGATGGATGGAAGGAGGAGGGAAAATGGACATTATTCCCAGCTGCTCTCTCCCTGGTCTTGAAGAGAGCTTGTGTCTGTGTCACAGAGTTCTCTTAATTAGACCCTTATTTGTTCTAATCATCATTATTTATCCACAAGATGTGACCTTTCCTTCACAAAAGACTGACTTCCCTAGGGACAACCTCTATGTTCACACTTCCCCTGCAGTTACGTGGATCCCTGCACACACCCCACACTCCTAGGCAAATCTAACCACAAAATCAGGGCTTATGTTGTTGATAAAGAGTGGGAATCCAGCCAGGTGTGGTGGCACATGCCTGAGATTCCAGTACTCTGGGAGGATGGGGTAGGAGAATTGCAGGTTTAAGGGCAACCTGGACAAATCAAAAACTTAATGAGAACCTGTCTCAAAATTTACAAATAAAAAGGACTAGAGATATAGATCAGTGCCAAGGCCCTGGGCTCAATCCCCTGTCCAGAAAAAAAAAAAAAAAAAAAAAAAACTGGGATCCCAGAAATAAAGTGACATGTCCAAGATCATAAAACTAGAAGGACCCTGGCCAGAACTCGAACTTCCATAAACATTGAAAGTCAGCATTCTTATGAAGAAATTATTACATCACTTTGCTTAGCATAAAGAAGGCTTCTCTAGGGACAGACAAGGGTCATTTGCAAACTGGAACCTCCGCCCTCTGATCCCACATGACCCTGAGTCAGAGGTATGTAGAGGCAGCCCTGACAGGGAATTTGGGTCTCTGAAGAGCTGATGTGAGAACCAACCTCAAGGCCTGGGTGGGGCCACCTGCCTCCTGCCACTCCCCATCCCCACTCCACCTAGATCTGGTTCTGAAGAGCAGCATCATCCCTCCTCTAACTAAAAGGCAGGAAGCTGCCTGAAGAAGGTGAGGCAGGAGGAGCAGAGAAGGCGATAAAGCAGGAATGTTGGGCAACCCAGAGATCAAAGAGCATTAGAAGCACAGGGAGCCCAGCCACCTCCAAACCACCCACTTTCCTTGTCACAGAGGGGAAGCTGGCCTCAAAGAACTACAAATAAACCCAATTAGATTAGAGGACCCAGATCTGCTGAATCCTAGGTGAGACTTTCTCCATCCTGAAGTTTCAGGAAACCTGGCCCATCAGTCAGCGACTTGTTGAGGCCTCAGACCTCTAACCCAGACAGGAGGGCCCCTGGAGGAACCCATCAGAATGATTTTCCTAGTGCTTCTGTGCTCACAGGATCATGTGGTCCTCCAAAAGGGCCTCTTCCAACAAACTAGCACAGACTATCAGAGGGGGCAGGACCTAAGGACATAGCTGGCCCAAGCAAGCTGGTACAGTCACCAGCCTCTCTCTCATTTGGCCACCATAAAGAAAACAAAACCCAATTGTAAACAAATCATAAAGTCCAGGCAACAAGGAGAAGACAGAAGAAGGCATCTTATGAATGGGAGGGGCTAGCCTGAAGTCACATGCCTCAGTATCACATCTCCAGTCACCCTAGAGTTACCTATCTCTGGAGCTCTTGCTCTGAGCTTTTGTTCAACCACATCCAAACATGTTCTGTTTAATGCAGGGAGCTACTGTGGAATTTCGGTCCAAGCACACACAGTTGGAAATGGGCATGGGTAGGGGTGAGGGGTGGGAGCTCCTGGAAGAGCTTTTATTGTTAGAAAAGAAGTTCAGGAGCACAGCATGTGATTCGAATCCTCTGAGAAGCGATTCGAGATCACTCCCAAGACCCACATTTTTGTGTGGCTTCTTCATTTCTGCTCAGAAAGCCCAAGAAGACCCAAGCAACAAGAGACGTTTCCCGTCATTGAGGTGTGTGTAATTGGGCTGGAGAGAAAGGTCAGCTCCTCCAGCAGCCACAGTCAAAGCCCAGAGAAGGTAGAGTGCTCTTGGCTGGTACCACAGCAAAGCCACATTTATTCACACAGCACTAATTCATACTGTGTCGTGACTGTTATCCATTCAGTCAGTGCATATTTACTGAGCATTTACTATGTGTGCAGTGGCAAACAAATGAAGCAAAACCTACAGGCTTGTGAGCTTTCACTCTGGTGGCAGGGAGGCCCTCCTGGCTTTCACACTACCCTCTAGCTGCAGGTATAGAAAGACCACTGAACTCCACATCAGAGTCCACGGGGCTGGATTACCCTTTGTCATTATTTTGTCCTATGATTTTTCCCCCTTTGGGAATCAATTTCCACATCAGCATATTGGAAGGGTTGAAGAAACACATCTCTAAGGCTCCTGTTGGTCCTAGGATGCTACTTTTTATAATTTGAAGAGAAAGAACAGAATGGATTGTAAAAAAGAAAATTCTGTTGAACTCTTTGAGCTTTCTACTCAAACACAATTGAATGTGGCCTGAATCTTGCAGGTGACTCCCTTCTCTACTGGAGCAGACTCCCAGTATCCCTGACCACAGCTGAAATACCTAATGTCTGTCAATAACAAAGCTTTGTGCTTTTCCTTAGTCCACACACGAGAAGCTTGGCCAGGCTCCCATCCATTTAAGGTGGCCTCTGTGCTGCCCTTCAGGGATTCCAAGAACAGAAAAGCCTGGAGCCACAAGGAACAGGTCCAGGATAGAATTCGGGCTTTGCCAATGAGCAGGCCAAGCCCCTTGGGCCAGACAGGCCTTCCCACACATTGTGCCCAACACCCTCCAGTAAGCTGAGCCTTTGATGAGAAGTTTATTATTCTTTTTAAAAGTGCCCTGAGGACTCACCTACTTGTGTCTAAGGCACTAAACTCTAGCCTAAGAAATTCAGGTAGAAAGCAACTTTCTCACGAATTCCAAAAGGAAACCTGTCTTCCCCCAAAGAACCCATCCCAAGGGTTTGCTGGACCAGCTCACAGTCAGATAGAGGGACAGCTGGCCTTAGAGAAGGAAGCTACTGTCCTCAACCTGCTTGTCGTCTTTGATTTATCCCAAGCCCAGAGTCTGAAGCCTCCCCTGACACCCCCACATGCCTGGGGATGGAGTTCAGAGGGGGCGCCGTCAGCAAGCCAACCACAGTCAAATTCAAGTTCCATTTTCCTTGCACTCTAGCAATGCCTTTGAAATCCTTCAGGGACATAAATGAGCTATTATCTTCAATGCTGCTCTATTTCTTAATTTCTTTAAGTGGAGAAACAGGGCATGAAGTAGATAATAGGACCGTGGAAACTTGAGCTGGAAGGGATCTTCGAGAGCACATCAGCAACGCTCGCATTTGCTAGTGCAGAAGTCTCGGGTCTGGGAGCCAGAGACTCTGTCAGCAGGAAGCCCACAGTCAGCAGAGGAGCAGGTGGCAACGGCCTCCAGCACCTCCGGCTCACGCCTAGCGCAGGGAGTGCTGGCGCCTAGGGTCGTCCCGGAACCTGTCTGCCTCACTCCCTCCATAGTCCTGTGTGTGTAACAACATTGACAGGGACAAAAAGAACCAGAAGGGAATTGGCGTGACTGTCTTTGGAAGGGTCCATAAAAAACTGGGGAGCAATAAAACAAAGTTAAAACTATATCACATTGCTACATTAAATGAACTTAAATCTATACCACATAAATATACTTAAAGTAACAGACATGAAGGCCAATTTAGTTATTTCAGAATTTTTTAACTTTCATAACTTATTTACTCATATTTCACTGATTACTAACATTCTGCTAGATTTGGTTTATAATTTTATCTGTCTATCCATCCATATATTCGTGCACTTGTATTCTTAAGATTTTTTGTGTCAAATCCCCATGTTGCATTATTAATTAGAAATTATTCTATTTTGCACACTACTATACTATTACTAATAATAATGTTGTGAGATTTCACAGATTTTATAGAAGAACTCATACTGTTTTAAAAGTATATCAATCAGATGATTTAATTACCAATCTATTTTTTATTACATTTTCTCGCATGTGCACAAAATACCCAAATTCATTGTAAACACTATGTATTACATATGTATATTAATAAAAATAGTGGGAAAAAAGAAAAAACTGGGGGTAACTGGAACTCAGGGAAAAGGCTTGCTTGTGTACCCTCTGCCTCCCCTTTGGGATATTATGTCATGTGCCTGCAATTCCCGCCAGATATTTTTATTTTTTCTCTTACATATGTACACACGTGAATACACATGCATAAATGATGATTCATGTGTCATAAATATATGTAAATTTCACTTTGGAGAGTAAGGCTGAGAGTCCATCTTCTACTTACATGATTCCACCCTGGTTGAGGGCACCCTGGCTCCCCAAGGACCGCAGTGGGCTGGAAACCCCCTCCAGCTGGACCACAGCAATGTGTGTGGAGGAGCATCAGCAACAGGTACTCACATCACAGCTCTGTGGTTGGCTGGGGGTGAGACCCGGGGCAGGTCACTCTCCTGTGCCCAGTCCACGTCCCACATGATTTACCCACTGCTCACTGAGAGAGTGACAGGAAGCTGACACTTTTTCTGGTTGCAGAAAATCTGTCAAATGCAGTGTGCCCTGGAAGGCACTCGGAGCGCTGGGAGACTGAAGCCTGCCCCAGGCCTCTGTTCCTCCTTACAGCTGCAGTCCTAAGGTCTTAGCAGAACGCCCCAAAGCTGGGCGGCCTGGAGTTTCCCCTTCTGAGTGAGCCCTAGGCCTCTACCCAGGAATCCCTGAAGTAGAAGTCTCCCCCACCTCATGGGCACAACAGGTGTGTCAGAGGGCAGGCGCACCTGTGGGAGGCAGGTGGGAAAGGCCGTCTGGCGGGCCGGCGTGTCCCACAGCCTCCCGCCTCTCCCTCCCAGGGACACTCTGACAATTTTTCTAATGCAGGATGTTTCCCTGGTGCTGCCTGGCGTTCTGGCCCCAAAGAGAAGAGAGGAGGAAAAACAGGCTGGAAAGCAGGAGTCGCCGTGAAAACACCTTTGAGAAAAAGACACAAGCAACCTTGGTCTCCAGGGCTTGTTTGTAAACGAGAGGTCTGGACCTTCAATTGCATTTTTCTCAGGTTCCTAGGTTAGCCCGAGGAAGCAGGAAGTCTGCTTTTCCAGCTAGGCCTGACCTCTAATCACTGTGGAGAGCCTCCTCGGTTCCCCTCCATGGCTGGCCTCTCCCACTGAAAGCCCACCTGCTCTCATCCCAGCCGCAGGAGAGAGAGCAGCCCTGAGGGAGAGCACCTGTGCCATCGAGGACCAGAGGAGAGCCTTCGGGTGAACCACGCCAGCAGGAGGTAGGAGCCGTCAGGAAGTGAGCCATGCATGGACTCATGATATCCTGCAGGACGTTCTGGACCTACAGCACACTTCATCCATTAAAATACTAAATCATTGACTGTTGTAGAGACTTGAAATTTCCCCCCAATACTATCTACCCCTTTTTCCATAGTAATAGGATCCCTGATTTTTAGGTGGCACCTGGAGGTCTGAAAAACTTCTCTTACGGCTAAATGTGACCATGTGACTAACATACACGCATTAGGGTTTAAGGAAAAATGGTGCATGTACTTTCTGGAAAGTACCTTAATTTCAGAAGGTACCTTCATCATTCTTCCCTGAATTTGCTGGAATGCAGAAACAAGAGCTGCAGCATTAACACCTGGGGTGATCTGGGGAACGGACATCATGAAGGACAGAGCGCTAAGGAGGTGTAAGTAGAAGCCTTCCTTGACACCGCGGGACATCACACAACATCTCTGAATTGCTCCTTCCAGGCCAATCCTATATAGGTGAAATAAACTGTAAATTTTTAAGCCGAATTAATGCAATGGCCTTCGAGGTTGAGTTATCTACTCTCTCTGGCCTCAGCTGTCACATCGCCACCACTCCATGCGTCACACTGCTCTTTATTTCCAGCCAGCCTCTAAGATGCTACTTCCTCTGCTTAAGAATTCGACTCCCACCTGTAGCATGGCTAACATTTCTTCACTGGTCACGTCTTCCCACATCAGGGAGGCCTTACCTGGTCCCAAACCAATTGAAATCTAGTTACACCCTCCCGGAGCCACCCACACTTCCTTCTTGCCCCTGCAGGCAGTGGGCAGCGGGCTTGTCCACCAGAAATCTCTGGGCCTCGTTTCCTGTTCCCTTACCCAGGCAGGAGCTCAGATTGTTACATGGAATTGAACTGCACAAATCTAGCACCTCACAGCGGCTGGCTTGTCCGTTCACGCGGGCCCTGGGAAGCATGCGGATCTCACTGCCTTTCACTTTAGGTAGAACAAGGAAGACCCAGGAAGGAGCAGGGGCTATGCCAAGCTCAGTGCCAGGGCTCAAGCCCAGGTATTCTGACCACTGTGCCAGACGAGGGGTGGAAACTAGGGCTACGCAGAAGCACGATTCCGGGGGAGACGAATAAAGGCAGCTGACGGAGGCTCTCTTGTTGCTGTGGGCTTTAAGCAAGAAGTCGGTTCTCCCCAGCCGGCCCTTCTTCAGGCACCAGATACACAGTGATAAGCAAGCTGTAAGTCGTCCAAACACGGCTTCTCCCGAGCTAGCGGGAAGGCGTGGAGTAGGAAGAGAAGCTGGTCAGCATGTAGATAAGGAGGAGGAGAAAGGACAGTCCTGGGTGTTTGGAAAATGTCACGGAAAGCCAGAGGCTCTGAGCTTAGGGGAAACATGTTAGCCCATCCCATGAGCCCAGGTGACAACTCCTCCTCTTCCTCTGCAGCCCCCTCTCCCTGAAGCCTAGAGCCAAAGGTCACAGAGGAAGGCTGAGATATCCCAAAGTCCTGACACTTTCTTCAGGGGGAGCAAACATGTGACTCGTAGGATGTGTGGCAGCTTTCGTAAGTGCTGTGGCCTCATTTCACTGGACTCGAAGTTCCAAAAGGCAGCTCTGAAGTAGCCTGGGAGGCTGCCGCTATCACCTGTCACTCATCTGTGCTCACATCTGCTACTCTTCTCTCTGCATCCTGAACCCATCTACACCACAGCTGCTGCCTCACTCTGGGGCCTGTGCCTACCACCCTAGACTGCAAGGACCATGCCCCTCCTCTGAGTCCTTGCCGCCTTCTCAGGCTGTCCCACTCCCTGGGTCCCTGGGGTTCACCCTTGTTGTGGGTTGAGTTGTCATCAAAAAAGATATGTTGACATCTTAATCCCAGACCTTGTAAAAGTGACCTTATTTGGAAATAGGGTTATTGCAGGTGTAATCAAGATATGATGAAATCATACTAATGGGCATCATTATAGGGCCAGCTGGAGACACTGAGATACACAGGGAAAACACCCTGCAATAACAGGGACAAAGATTGGTGTGACACATCCACAAGCCAAAGGACCTCAATGACCACCAGTAGCCACAGAAGGTTGAGGGGGCAAGGAAAGAATCTTCCCTGGTGCTGTCAGAAGAGCCAGTCTTGGTCTTGCAACACTTCACTTTCATCCTCCTATCCCCAGAACTAGAAGTCGACACATCTGTTCTGTGGAGCCGCAGGGTGGTGGAATTTGGTTGCAGCAGCCACAGTAAAACCCTTCATCGCGAGTGATGCCCTATGTCCCTAGCTGGACAGTGATCCCCAAGCACCAAGGTCGGTCCTGCTTCTCTCTGCACGCCACACACCGATCCCAGTGTCCCTCAGTAAGAAGGACCAGTGGCTTACCCAAGGGTCCTGAGTTCCCTGGGGTTCCTGTAAAGCCACCCAAGATTCCAGGTAGGGGGTCAGGAAATCCTCATCCCATCTACCACCAACTATCCCAACACAACCCACCATAAATAGGCCATCCTTGTGAACTGTGTTCACAATTACATGTCTGTATGCAGCCATACTTACTCTTCAACCTCCAAGAGACTCTAAGCTCCTCAAGAGCAAGGGCCAAGGGGGTTCAGTTTGCCACATAATGTGCCATGTCTAGTGCAGTGTTACATACTTAATAAACAAATCATGATACTTGTTACCCCTGGAGACCGTCTGGGTGAGGTGAGAGGAACAAGAAACTTAATGTTCAATGATGAGTTTTCCATGTAGTTTTTTCTCCCCCACCGGTATTTCTTTCTTCTTTAAAGACAAAACAACTGGTCCATATTAAAACTAACACATATATAATACAGATTCTTGCCTCACACAGGTAGGCCTAGGGTGAGGTCTGGGAATACGGATTTCTTCAAGATCCCAGGTCACCCTCACACCAGGCATGACAGCTGGACCCAGCCAGTTGTGCTCTGCCTGAGCATGCGGCAGCTCACGGCACTGCGTTCTGCCTCTTCCAGGGATTCTTCTGGCTTGGAGGATGCGTTTGTGTCCTCTGGAGTTTACATTTTTCCACAAGTGTGATACCAGTGTCATTGGTACGATGACCAAATGTGACCCAGGTCTAGACCCAGAAAGAGAAGTCAGGGGGCGAAGAGACAACACTACGAGAAGAGCAGATGGCAAACCTAGCGCAAAAGGTCTGGGGACACAGAGCCCAGGGTGCAGGGGCTCAGCCACTCTCCCAGCCTTCCTTTAGAATCCTTAGGGCATGGGTTCCAAAATCTGAGGGTGCTCAAGTGCCTTGTGAGAAGTGGTGTAGTGTGCATATAAGCTACGTGCACACTCCCATGTACTTTAAATCATGTCTAGATTACTTACAGTACCGATTACAATGTAAATGTGGTGTAAGTACTTGTTAGGCTGCAATGTTTAGGGAACAATGACAAGAAAATAAGTCTGAAAGTGTTCGATACGGATGCAATGTTTTTTCAAATAGTTTTCCATCCAAGAGTGATGTAGAACCCACACTTACAGAGGGCTGAGTTTGTGGTACTTTGAAGCATCCAGATTGGGGTGTAAGACGAACCCTCATCACATCACACTCAAGACAAGGAGGGGAAGACACGACCCCTAGTGTGTGTCGGACTGTATGACATCTCTGGGCTCTGTTAAGCATCACACTAAGCGCAAGCTTCTTCCTGAGTGACAAACCTAAAACAAGCTCCCTCTCCTCTCCTTTGCCTGCCAGCGTCACATCCGCTTATTCTATGCCATTTGGCACCACAACACATGTCACCTCTGACCTGCTGTCTACTGACCTTTCCCCTCGATTGCTGCCTGCCTGCTCTTCCGGAGTGCAAGCTCCAAAACGCCAGCAGGTCGTTCGTGGCTGTGTCCTCAG